>PVIA01008899.1:0-66626 GCA_004024845.1 Tonatia bakeri
GTTTGTAATTATACTCCAAACTACATTTGCAAAGGAAACAGGCAAAGGTCTAGGTTACTGCTGCATAAGCAAAAGTGGTGCTGTTGATTGGATCTGTATCTGAGAGTTAGTAGTTTATGGTTGCAAAAATATAAAGAATTGTGTCACAAATGGATTATAAACATAAAACAGTGTGACTTCCATTTTTTAAAGTTAATTGCAGTTTACAACAGTGTTAATCTTTCCTTCTTGTCATTGCTTAGAAAGACCTTGTTAGTTTTTATGAAGAAATCATGAATCATTCCAACCAGAAGTACGTCCTAGAGAGAAATCAAGTTGCTCGATTTTAAAACACAAACCACTTAGTTGGGAGAATTAATGTTTTCACAGGACAAAGCCTTGTTGCTGAATTAAATCCCTGTGGCATTTAGTAGTTTGCCAAGCACAATGTGGTTTTTTTCAATCATTTGATGATTTCCTATTTTAACAACAACACACCAGCCTTATAGTGTCTAGAAGTAACATCTGGGTCATCCAGCCTGGCTGGATGTGCTAGATGACTATTCCATGTTATTTTTACTGAGACCACACACATCCTCATCTTTACTCAAACGTCTTTTAAACAAATGTCCGCATGCAAACTGGGAAGAATTCTTCTTTTCTACTTTAATTCCAATATTCAAGATCCTAGATCATTACTCCCGTGTTCCCAGCCAGTAAATTCTTTTCTAGATTTAACAAAATTGTTTTACTCAGATTTGATGAATCCATCATCTCTAACATCTTGTCACCTACCGAGCTTCTTGCCTGCCTCTCACAGATGTACTGAGCTTCTGCCTTTTCCGTTGTTGCTTATGGTTCTGCAGATTATTGTCATCTCTTTCTGAAAGGCAAATCAGCTCACTGCAGTGCACCTCTTCTCTTGCCAAACCATCATTCCTTCCCTGTTCTGAACCTCCCTCCTCTGGTCTTACTCTGACTGTCCCTGTTTCCTCCACTGGGCCCTGGATGCCTGTTCACACTTTCTAGAACCCCCTGACTCTGTCTCTTTATTTCCCTGCAATACTAATGACCTGTCATCTGCTTGTCTGAAATATAACATTTCCTTTCATTTCCTTTGTTCTTCTACCTGATTATTCTTAGTGCCCACCGAGCCATTTTATTCCTTCTCTGCCTTCCTGTTTCTGATATTCACTGATACTTACTTGTCAATGAATGTAGCCCACAGGCAAATAATTTGCATTTTATATTCGCATACTTCTTACCATTTTTGCCTTTATGTGCACTATGGCTTGATCCTGACAATCCTAAGAGGTTGATAAGAAAATAGATTCCTCTTTTATAGGAGAAGAAACCAATGTTCAGGGCATTTTCAATAACTTGTCCCACAGCTAAGCTGAGGTTAGTACTGAGGTCTACCGACTCTTTCTATGTACCATACCATATCACCTCTCTCTGGCAGAAGGACTGCAATCCTCTAAAAATCTTCACTGCATTAGAAACTGGATGGAAATTAACCAAACCCTTCATTGTACCTTTGCAGATGAGAGTCCCTACACTAAATCCGCCAGCCAGACAAAGCCGCCTGATGGAGCATTGGCTGTGAGGAGACAGAGCATCCCAGGTTAGACCAGATTGTTGGATTTTTCAGCTGTTTTACTTTTGAACCCTGTTATTTGGTGATCCTAAATAATCCCACCTTGGTAATAAAAAGTATGCTATTCCATAGGGCACAGACTGCATTCCATACAACTTGTTCAAACAATATTCATGAAAGCTAGACTTTGGAAAAGCTTGCAAACTTGTGAGAATTCATCTTGTGTGCAAATTCTTTATGAAGTGACTTGAATTTCCATCAGCTCTCACTCATTTACTTGCTCTCATCTCTGTTTTCAGGGGATGAGTTTCACAGAAGCATCTATTTCTTTTCTGAGTCACAACCAGCAGAACAAAGGGGTTCAAAATTGCTATAGCAAATCATGCATGTGCTGAATAAAAATTACTCCTTTCTTCTTGTCTCTTTGAACCTGGATTTACTTCCACTGGACAACTCTTATAAAATTCTGGAACTTTGTTTCCTTAGGAAACTGTGACTAGGATTCTTATAATACTTTAAGTGATACCTATTTTCTTCAACAAAACATTCTCGAGCAATATCTTTAAAGGTCTTTACCCCAAAACTTCAATACTTTAAGGCTTTGAATTTGAGAATGAATACCTTCTTAAATTAAAGGGGGAATGAAATTAAAAATGTTATTTAAACTTTATCTGAACTAGGTAATGCGTGGAAAACTTCTAATGCAGGCAACTATACTTAAAAGAAGGGTTAAAAGTGGTAATGCATTTAGAAATTTATCAAAAATAATGTCCTTATATATTTTATATGAGTAAATTGAATATAGTGAAATCTTAAAGGGTTTTAGACTTTAGTAGATTTAGCAATTCAGGAGAAACAAAGCAGTGTTCTCAACATTAAATTGAATGGTTTGGTAAATCTGTCAGTGAAACGGGAAATTTTCCACTTGAATAAGGAGCAAGCCAAGTTCAGTTCTGAGCAGCCCTGTTTATGACTATTATTTATTTGTATAAGAACTACATGTGGTTATTTTTATTATTATTCTGAAGGCTTACATTCATTATGAAAGTACATAGCTTAGGAAGAGGCATATTGTGAATGAGTTTTTAAGATTCTAAAGTAATTTGAGCTTAATAATTAGGTGGCATCACCCAGTCCTAAGATTTCTCCAGTTCCATCCTATAAAACATCAGTCTTAGTGCCGGTCACATTTAGAAAAAGTATTGAAGTCAGCTATGGGCTGTGTTCTCAGCTTTCTCCTTCTCTGCATTAAGGAAGCGTTCAAAGTTTGAAGTTCAAGAGTGCTAGTTATCCATCAGTTCCTTCTTATCTTCTCTACATTAGTGATATTCAGTACTCTTCTGAAGGAAAGAGTGAAGAGAACTCCCAATGTCCTTACCACTCTATATGATCCAAACAAAAGTACTGCCGATCACCATGTTTTCATGGGTTCTCCAATGTCATAAACTAAATTGTGACACATGTTTAAGGGCCTGACTTTTCCTTAAAGGCACTGAGTCATTTTTAAAATTACATGTTAGTATACAGTGGTTGTTCATCATAATCCTTAGCTCATGATACTTAAGTGATTCTTCATTATAGAATGTTCCCTTTTGTTCCTCCTTATGACATTTTAAGTCACTGGAATCATGAGTCCTTTTCTGTAGTCTTCATGGGTTATTTCCTGGAATTTGAACATGGGCAGAGTTTTTTGTTCATCTCTCAGAAGGTAGTGGCCAGAAAGGTCAAACTTCTTCAGAGTCTTCTTCATTATTTAGAAAAGTCCAAGAAAAAAGACCTCACCAGCCAGAGAGCTGAGAAAACGAAGTGGTTAATAGCTGTTTATTATAATATTTACTACTATCTTTAAGGAGAAAAATCAAAGAACTTTTTGGATGCTTCCTAACTGACTTCTGACACCTGGAGTTCCAAACCCTTATTGTCATCTTAAAAGTAACAATTCTGGTTCTGACAAAAGGAAGGGAGTCTTCCCTGATGGTTGGCCAGGAAGTCACTTAAGACAAAGAGGGAACATAACCAGTCACCTACCATGTCTACCTTTACTCCTACTAAGTCCACAAGGGAAAAATGGAAAGATGAAAAGGCCGGGGGAAAGCACGCTCTTTATCATTTACTGGCACTTCAGCTGAAAAATCCCAAAGTGTTCTCCTGATAAACTAAGTTGGACCACATGGAGCTTTAAGATTAAAATGCAAGTTCACAGCCTCTGAGCCTTTCACCTGTGTTCACCTCCCAACCTTACTTTACTCAAAGGTATTATTACTACCCTGGTAGCCGGGAAAGATGTGTCTAGAGAGAAGTACACCGAGGAAGTGAAAGAAGGCATAAAGGGGAGCTCCTGTCATTTACCAGCCCTGGAATCTTCCCAGTTCAAAGGCACCACTCAGTGCAGAGGCAGCCCCAGGCCATTGCTGCCCCAGGCCATTGCTGCCCCAGTGACTAGGATGTAAGCAAACACCAGGAAGCTATAAAGGAAACCTTAAATGAGCTATGTCTTTTCTTCCACTCTCAGTGATCCTAAGATGGTGATTAAATTCAACCATTGAGCACTTTTTCTGATGGAAGAGGCTGGGGAGTGTAGGGTAGTGAAAGGATTTTAAATTTCTCTATCCAAGTTTTATGAAGCTTAGGCTGTTCTTTGAAACTTGTTCTACAAATGTAGACCTGTTTACAAATGTAGACCTGTTACTTCTGGAGTAAATATTTATATACATATAAGTAGGAAAAAGTTTCTTAACATGGGCTCCACATTCTCATAGCATAATGAAGAATACCTTTTAATAATTCTATCCCAAAAAGGTAACCTTGAATATTAACAAGTATAATTTGCTTTTCATTCATATCAAAATTTACTACCCCATCTAATCTCAAAATTACTACAATTATTTTATAATCACAACTCAAATATATGCCCACATTAAATAACAATTCTAAGTGTAAATCCCTCAATGCCCTCCTTTGCTCCACTCAAAGAGAGAATGGATTAAACATCTCTTAAGAACAAAATACATTTGCTTTGGATAAAGGGTAAATGCATTATTCATGTTATTTGGAAACTCACCATTTTAATCATGTCTCTCATGGCATAAAATGTGTAAGAAAAAGATTTTTAATGTTACATTTTTGCAAAATTTTAATAATGATGATAGTAAAAAAAATGATGAGTGTCCCTATGATACTGGAGTTTAAATTTAAAGACATAACATTTCGGTAAAAAATATTAAGGATGAATATTTTTAATCTCATTTATACCCATTTTTTTACAGAGAGATGAATTTCAAGTACAAAGGTATTTTTAAATAACACACATCTATGTTTATTAAAAAGAATCTATTGATTTGATTCTTTTTTATTTGACAGATTACTGGTATATTACAGTTTGACAACTTGAATGGTTTGTCCAAATTATTAGAGGAAATTTGCATAGACTTTTGGTTTGACAGTTTGCAATAATTTGTGGCTTTACCCAATTGGAGATGAGGCAGTTATGTCTATTTAGTGTTAGTGAACGGAAGACAGAATGCTACACTAGGCCTCAAAGACTAGAGTTTGTGTTATTATTTAACTTGCTTTCCCTTTCCGGGTAGGGTAGCTTTCTTTCTTAGGCTAATCTTGACAAAGAATTCTTGGCAATTTACAAATGCAGGATGATATCAAGCACTCATATCTATTGCATTTGCAAACTTTGGTTTCCCAGAAAAAATATTTTAACTCTGTAGCCAGAATGAAACAACAAATTATGTGTGGGATTTTTTTTCCTTCCAGACTATATAGGAAAATACAGATCGATTTGGTCCTATAGAATAGAGTTGATATGAATAAAGCCTCTTTTGTTCACATCTGGGTATTTGAAGAGGGTAAAAATATGAAGCTGATTGTATGAAATGTTTACTAGCCCAAGATATATACACTCAAGCTGTTTAGAATACATTCGGGATCATCAACACCTGCTGAAAAATCAAAGTCTGAAAAATAATACAGCACCCTTGGGACCATGGAGAAGCTGACCACCTTGAATTCAGGAGAAAGGGCAGGAATTTTGAAGGTTCTGCCCTCTCTTTTCAGCATTTGCCTCTCTTTATTAGCACACTATTTGACGGTTCATTGGTCTAAATTTTCATTATTACAGCAAGTATATAGTGTGGCATTTGCAGTAAGATTTTATAGCTGTAGCACTGTTTGGGTGTGTGAAGGTCAGTTACTCTGATTTTCAGGCCTGGTTCTGCTTCCTCTGTTTAGTTCCACCGTTGAGCCCCTCCAAGAAAATGGGTGAGTTTCATGGAGAGGAATCCAAAGTCAGTTGAATCAAGCAAGTGTGAAATGTCATAAAAAGAGTAGTGCTGTGCAATGCATATTATAGAAAATTACCACGTTGCACACTTTAATTATCTTACCTTTTTTTCAGTTATACCTTAATAAAGCTAGGGAAAAAGTGGTAAAGGGCCATTGTATTTGCAATGTGCTCAAATGATTTAGAAAAAAATAAGTGTCTCTGTATGTGTGGATGAAGGAGTGCTTCAGTGTTCCTGCAACTCATAATTTTCCAATTATTTCAAAATAAATTCTTTTATAAAACCATGGTGTGCCCAAAGTTCTCAAGTCAAATTCTACTATAAGTGAGGGAATGACCCACATGGGAAAATACCAATGGACAAGGATCTTTGCTACTCAGTCAGGCTGTCCCTACATCCTCAAAAGCACCCAGTGGGCCAGGGCAAGTACATCAGGGACCTAAGGTCCAGGGTGTGCCCCAGAGGAGCTCTCAAAGTCAGCATTAAAACCCCAGAACACTGATGTTTACATGTGTTACAATTACTGAATATTTAAGATGGAGAGATCCAAGATGGCAGAGGAGTAACCGAAAGCTACACTAAACCTCCTCCCAGGACCAATCATGAATTACTACTAAATTGTACAGAAATCATCTTGAATAACCAACTGAACACTAGCTGGAGAGAAGCCTTACAACCATGGACAGACAGAAGAAAACACTTCAGTACAATGTGATTGTTAGGGAGTACACAGGAGGCATGAGAGGGCTGGCTGGGCTTTCATGGGAGGCAGCTGAAGTGCTGAAGGAATACTCCAGAAGCCAGGGGTTTCCCCTGAGAAGTGTGGGATCTAAACCCCATGCTGGGGAGCACCAGAGCCAGACAGAACCCAGATAACATCCACCTGTAAAAAGCAGCAGGGGTTCTATTGGCCAGGGAGAGATGGCTAGAGATGCAGAGAGCCTGTTAAAGGGTCAACACACAAAATTTTGTTTGGAGACATTTACCCTGGGTGCTGGGAAAGGGAGGGCAGAGTGAACTAGAGACACTTGAGGAGAGTCTGGGGTTGGTGGCTCTGGAGAAGGAACTGAGAGAACAGTGACCATCAGAACAGCGGATTCCTGTGCTGAGTCATCCCCCATACTGCAGGAGTCATCTTTCTCAGGCAGAGCACTCTTCTCTCAGTGGCATCAGCCTGAGGGGAAGCAATAGCCCTGCATGTAGGAATTACTCTGCCCCACACTGTGGTGCTTAAGTCTGACAGCTGATTATGGGTAGATTAGATGAACACCTGATCAGATTGATGGTCAATTAGTTTAATATCTAAGGTGGAAAGTACAAAGAAACAGCCAAAAAGGAAAGACAAAGAAATGGACCCCAAATGAAAGAACAAATGAGTTTTCCAGAGAACTAGATGAAATGTAAGTAAGCAGTTTATCAGATAGAGAGTTTAGAGTAATGATTTTAAGGATACTCAATAGCATGAAAAAAGACATAGAAATTATAAAAAAGAATCAGTCAGTAATAAAGAATGCAGTAACTGTGATAAATAATACACTGGAAGGAATAAACCAGGGGTGTCTAATCTTTTGACTTTCTCTGGGCCACACTGAAAGAAGAATAGTTTCCCTGAGCCACACATCAAATACATTTTGACATGTATTCACATGTTTGTATTTATAAACACATAAATGTTTATCACATTTATGATAAAAAAAAAAACTCTCAGCAAGGTGAGAATAGAGGGAACATACCTAAATGTAAAAAAGTCCATATTTGACAGATGCGCTGCCAGCATCATACTCAATGGGCAAAAACTACAAGTGTTCCACTTAAGATTGGTAACAAGACAGGGATGTCTGCTTTCACCCCTCTTATTCAATGTAGTACTGGAAGTCCCAGCCAGAGCAATCTGACAAGAAGGAGAAATAAAGGCATCCAAATTGGACAATATGAAGTAAAACTGTCTTTATTTGCACATGACATAATACTGTACATAGAGAACCCAGAAGATTCTACCAAGAAAACTACTAGAACTGGTAAATGAAATCAGCAATGTACCAGGATACAAAACTAATATTCAGAAATCAGTTGCATTTTTATATGCCAATAATGAACTAACAGAGAAATGAAAAAAAAAACAATCCCATTCACAACTGCTCCAAAAAGAATTAAATACCTGGGAATAAACCTAACCAAGGATGTAAAAGACCTATCTTCAGAAAATTATAAATCCCTGAAGAAATTGAAGAAGATGCAAATAAGTGGGAAGCATATACCATGTTCATGGATAGGAAGAATTAATATCATTAAAATGTTGATATTACCCAAAGCAATCTATAACTTCACACAATTCCTATCAAGATTCCAATGACGTATTTCACAGAACTAGAACAAGTATTTCAAAAATTTATGTGAAACTACAAAAGGTCCCACAAAAGCAACAGTGACCCTGACAGAACAACAACAAAAAAAAACTGGAGGACTCATGCTGGCTAATACGAAACTATACTATAAGGCCATAGGCATCAAAACAGCCTGGTACTGGCATAAAAACAGGCCATAGATCTACAGAACAGAATAGAGAGCCCAGAAATAAGCCCACACTTTTATAGTCAGTTAATATTCAATAGAGGAAGCAAGCACATACAATAGGCTAAAGATAATTTATTCAATAAATGGTGTTGGGAAAATTGGACAGGTACATGCAGAAAAATGAAATTAGACCACCATTTTACACCATACATAAGAATAAATTCAAAATGGATCAAAGACTTAAATGTTAGACCCAAAGACCCATAAAAATCCTAGAAGAAAACATGGGCAGCAAAATCTTGGACATCACTCATAGCAATTTTTTATCAGATATATCTCCCCAGGCAAGGGAAACAAAAGACACACTAAACAAATGGGACTACATCAAACTAAAAAGTTTTTTGCATAGCAAAGGAAATCATCAACAAAATAGAATACATGCCACAGAATGGGAGAACATATTTGCTGATACATCTGATAGGGGTTTGGATACATCTGATTTGGATAAATATCCAAAATTTATAATAAAAACTCAAACAACCCAATTAAAAAATGGGAAAAGGACCTGGATAGACAATTCTCCAAGGAGGACATACAAATGGCCAAGAGACACATGAAAAGATGCTCAGCATCACTAATCATCAGAAATGCAAATACAAGCCACAATGAGATACTATCTCACACCTGTCAGAATGACTCTCATCAATAAATCAACAAACAACAAGTGCTGGTGAGAATGTGGAGAAAGGGGAACCCTTTTGCATTGTGGGTGGAAATGCAGATAGGTGCAGCCACTGTAGAAAGCAGTATGGAGATACCTCAAATTTTTTTTAAATGTATCTGCCTTTCACCCAGCAATCCCACTTCTGGGCATATATCCAAAGGAACCCAAAACACTAATTAGAAAGAATATAAACACCACTATGTTCATTGCAGCATTATTTACAATTACCACGATATGGACGCAGCCCAAGTGTCCATCAATAGATGAGCAGATAAAACAACTATGCAACATTTACATGATGGAATTCTACTTGGCCATAAAAAAGAATAAAGTTTTACCCTTTGCAACAGTATGGATGGACCTGGCGAACATTATGGTAAGTAAAATGAGTCAGTCAGAGAAAGACAAATACCATTTGATTTTGGTCATATGTGGAATCTAATAAACAAATGAGGTAACAAGCAAAACAGAGACACACTTATAGATGGAGAGCAGATGACACCTAGTTGGTAGAGGGAGCGACAGAGCTTGAGGCGGGTGGGATTGAGCAAAAATAAAAAAAGGACTCATGGACATGGACAACAGGGTGGTGATTGCTCGGGGGAAGAGACGTAAGGGGCCTAAATAGTAATGGGAAAATATAATAAAGATTATGTGTTTATTCTAAAAAAAGAAAGAAATTGGCAATACTGTATTATTTCTTTAGAGAGACCTTTCTAAGATCATAGAGTTGTACCTCTTGGTAACACTGAAGATATGGGCGAGATTCTGCCCACACCCCATTTTGTTTATTTATTTTTGTTTCCCATAGCATTTATCATTATCTGAAATAAACAGATTTTTCTTCTCATTCCCTCACTAAAATGTAAGCTCCCCAAAGACAGGTACTTTATATGTCTTCTCTACTTTTGCATCTCCAGTGCATAGAACAGTGCTTATCAAATGGTAGGTATTCAACCCCTAGCTGTGGAATGAATGAGCAGGCAAAGGTCAGCAGGCAGGTTTTCTCGTGAAGATTCTGTTACGTTATGACTAGTCTGCTTTCCTACAGACACGTGCAACACAGTCTGTTACCTTATGTTTCCTGACCCATATGCCATGCACGTTGTTGGCCTTGAGGCTGCATCACATATGACATTTCTAAGGAAATTGCCTGCTGCCCAACACTAATGAATGAACTATAGGTCAGCTAGAAGATAGAGAATTTTAAAGGCCAGCAGTTTCCCCCCAGCCTCATCTATTTCTGTTTGAGCAGGAAAATGTCTGTGCAGTCCTATCACACCTTAGAAGAAAGTTTGAGCACAATTTAACAATAAAATTGACAGGATGAAAATGATTTATTCAAGTGTTCAGCTATGGAAAAAGGCTAAAAAATTGCAAAAATAGCCAGAGTCTTTAGAGTGATGCAAAGCAGAACTTATTACTTATTATGGCAGGTACACATTAGGGATTTGCCCCCGAGAACTGATCCACCTTCTGTGTGGCTGGTTGTACATAGTGAGTTCTCCATAGCATTGGGCAGTGCACGCTGCTTGATTTGTGTGCTCTGTGCTGCAGCTTTCATTAGTGGTTTGGAGAAATGACAGTCTATTATGTTTGAACTTCTCTCACACCTTAGTAAACATGGGTGAAATATAATAAACTGGTACATGTGCAGCAAATGATTTTTAAACAATAATTTTCCCAACACGCAACTTAGGGCAAAATTATTTGTAGTGAATTGGTACTGTGCCTTGATATTTCCAGGGCCCCTGTGTTACAGGAGTGGTGGCATTTGGTCGATGTCATGGTCTGGGTACACACAGTAATCAGACTGAGTGACACTGACAATGACCACCACAGCCTCTCAGTGTCTGAAGAACATTTTACAAGAGATTCAAGGATATGTGCTCAAGAGCTACCAGGAAAAAGTCTTTTTCCTCTATTACTTTGCACTAAAGAAAAATTAATTCTCCCTCTCTGTGGGTTAGGGAGACCTTCAATCCAGGCTTTTTTTTTTTTAGTGAAGTGACCTTACAAAATCACTCAGGGTGCAAGTTGCATTGATGGGCATTGGGGAAAGTGAAGAACCCTCTTGCACAGGTTCCTGAAGAACAGAGCAGTTGAGCCCATTAATACTCCTGTCGTATCCATTGGGCTTGCATGACTTGGAACAACTTCCCAAATTATAGTCACTCGTGTCATCTTCATAATGTTTGCTATATGTCTGTCTTCCACCTGTGCTATAATTAATATGATTTTAGGTAAATTTAAATTGGTTCACTCTTTTATTGTACTTAGTTTTATCCTAACTTTTATTGTCTGTTATTTGATATGCTAATTATATTTTTCTAATATCAATTTAATTTTTTTAACTCTGGAAATTTTTAAAGGTTTATATGCCCCCATCAAATACATGCACCAATGTTTATATGCACTATACTTTGCAAACACTGGTTTGGGATAAGATTCTTCTCAGAAGAAATGACTTTGAGAATCCCTATGCTATATACTTTGTCAGTATATTGATAAGTAATTGTTGCTTTATAGTTCAGAAATGGATCATTTGAATGGGGGTAAAAAGTATGCCAAGCTTTTGCTATAAAATGAAAAGAAATATTAAAAGAGACAACAGCTGTTGAACAATATTAACCCAAAGCCTAGGGAACAAGAATGTGATGATCACCAGAGTAACTGTATTGACAAAACAAGAGTGAGAGAAGCTAGATATAGTTACAAAAATACTAGATGCCATTCACTTCATTCTGTGTTCCTAGTATTGGACTAAGCATTTTCATAAATATTGGTTTATTTCTTCTTCACAACACTTCCAGGACGTAAGAAGTATAGCTTGTTAATATTCATCATTCTTACCACACACACCCATGTATGCGCACACATCTTTCTGTCTGCTTTTCTCCTTGAATATAGGAGAAAAACCACCACTAACTTCCTTTGCTTCAATTTTCAGAGACAGACCCTGGCTGGTGTGGCTCAGTGGATTGAGTGCCAGCCTATCAACCGAAGGGTCACCGATTCAATTCCCCGTCAGGGCACATGCCTGTGTTGCAGGCCAGGTCCCCAGTAAGGGGTGCATGAGAGGCAACCACACATTGATATTTCTCTCCCTCTCTTTCTCCCTCCCTCTCTCTCTAAAAATAAATAAATAAAATATTTTTAAAATATTTCCAGAGACAGGAAACACTATCTTAGAAGGTAACCCCATTTTTTATATGTCTGCCTATTAAAAGTATTCCACATGCTGGTGGGCTGAAGTTTCCCACCCTGTACCTCCACCCATTGGCTCTTCTGATTATTTTGAACTTCCCCAAAGTAAGTTTTTCAGGTAGTTTAATGCACCTGTTATCTCTTCCCTGAGTCATTATTGTTTAACCATATAAAGCATGTTCCTTCCTTCCACCTTGCTTTCTGTGGCATGTTTTCCTCAACCCGATAGTCTTTCTGCAGTTTTTCCATGCTTCTTAGCCTGTGGTAGCCAACACTGAACCCTTTCACCAGCTGTGGTCGAAAGGAAATAGAGTACAAGAAAACCATTACTTTCCCTGACCTGGATGTTCTACTTGATTAATGCAGATTAAGATTATATTTTACATAAAATAATGATGTTTACTAATATTGAACTTCTAGTCAATTAAAACTTATAGGTCTTGTTCCTATGAATTTCTCTTAAGAGTTAGGCTTTCTCCGTTGAATGGTAGCACTTTGTAAAATGCTGGCCATCTCCGTGCCCTTCATTCAGTTTTCTGCACATTTATTTCTATTATATTAAGCTATTCAAATTTGAGAAGAGGGGATGGAGGTTACTTACAATTGTTGAGCATCTGTCATGTATTGGTCTTACTATTCAAAATAAATAGTTAATTATCCCAATTTTATGGAGGAAGAAGTTAAGTTTCGCAAAGGCTTAAGTAACAAGACCAAGTTTGTCCAACAGCAGAGCTGGTTTTGAGTTTAGAATTACCTTAATTTTTCAGTTATGTACCCAGCTCTTGAATGACTCAACTCACCTTTCAACTTGGTAAAAATAGTCTCAATTCCTGATCACCACATACATTTACTACATTTCTTAGCAACAGGTTGGCCACAAGTTTGATAAGCATCTAAGAGTGTGAAGAATTTTGAGCATTGCAGTACCAAGGACAGAGCTCTGCAGCATCCCCACCAGAAACTGTGATCTTCCCTCATTAACACTAATTTGCATCCTTGATGAACCTCAAGACTTTCTGTTCTGCCCACAGGTTATCATGACAGATGTGCCTGAAAGCCCACTGAAATAATGAAATATTACATCCACATTATGTTATCTTTATATGTAATGTTGGTTTGCATACCTTGTTCTTCAGTGATATAATAATTCTTTTTAAAATTTTGCCAGAACATGCCATCAGTCCCAGAGAGCTAGGATTTCCAGAGCCCCTCGTTGTAGAAATTGAGATGCTCGCTCATTCCCAGCCTTCTGGCATATTTTTCATCTTTATCTTTGTTTCATGATCACATCGGCACATTCTTTTAATTCTCTGGGAAGTAATTTATCTGACTCTAGAAACTCAAAGATATTTTAAACAGCTAAGGTACTCTTTTAATGTCACTTTATCTACCTTGAGCATAATTTTCTTCTTACTTTCATGTTAAATTCTATCCTTTCTAGTTTAATATTGTCCCCTTAGGGGGCCACTGGAGATGCATCATGGGAATCAAATAGCTCAGCATCTCACCATGCTAAAAGTAACTTTATACCACTTCTAACAGCAGATTTCTCCCCCATGTTCTTCTTGTCCTGGCCTAGAGAACTTGGAAAAATTCTTTCAGTTGCTCCTAACACCTCCTGTTAGCTGCAGTTCTCACCTGATAAAGTTGTCCATATTCTAATAAAACGTATTTTAGCAGCTCTTCTTTCTAGAATGACAGAGGAAGGTGGTAGTAATTATGATGACAACAACCCCTCTTTTATTCCCCAGGCACCAGGAATAAAGAGAAAAAAATACTAGGAGTTTGCAAAAAGTGAAATGGCAAATATTTAAAATGATGATTATGGCCAAGTGCTATCAAGGACACAGAAAAATAATAACATTCATATATTGTTGGCAGGAATATCTATTTTTGGAAGACACTTTGGTAACATCAGTCAAGATGTTTAAAAATATATGCAGTTTTCCGAACATTTCTGGGAATATATCCTACAGTAATCCTCACATCTGTGCGTGAAGATGTAACCATATTTGCCTCCATATAAGATATGGTGATTTTTAAGAATTATCCCAATCTGAAAAAGAAATGGTTTGAAAAAAATGTAAGTAGCCCCCAATGACCACTTTTACTGTCACTTACTGTCTCTGAAACAAACATCATTGACTCTGTAGGATGGCAGCCATGGCAATAGAAAGAGTCCTCTCCCAACTCAGGTTCCTCGTTGTTAGAGAGTGGGAGGTGAGGGTTCCTTCAGTCAGTCATGAGTGGGCGGGGGGGTATGGTTGACCATGAAAATGGGCAGAACTGGGAATAAAATGTACCAGCACATTAGTATATACAGAGATGTTCATTGAAGCATTGCTTGCTAGTAAAATATTGGAAACAACCTAATATTTCTAGGATAATATTGGAGGAATTCTTCAAACAAATTAGGATGCAGCCATTCTAAGCAATATTATAAAACTCTTTGGAAAAAAGTATGAGGTAGACATATAGGTCATGTCATTAAAAGATTTCCAAGACATACTGTTAGATTGAAAGTAGTGTTGCATTGGTTAATCCAATGTAGGTGAAAAGTTAGTGTCCCCACAGAGAACGAAAGGTGGGGCACTAACGCCAGTGGTGGTTTCTCTGAGGTGAGAGTAGAGGGAGAGTGTGGCTTGCTCCATAAGCTTATGTATCATTTGAATCTTGCACTAAAACATGTTCGTGTAATACCTTGGTAATTTCTTTAAAAAATATTGTAATGACAAGAGGGCCAGTAGTGGGTTAGAGCTACCATCAGAACTGTATCTGTGTGGGCCTCCCAGACCCACCCCAGCAGACGGAGAAGGAGAGAAGGAGACATCCCTGATGGCTGTTAGCACAAGGAGCCAAAACCTCTTCAATATTTGTACACGTGTCAAAAAGACCATCTGCAAGAAAGAACAAAAATGTGAGGATCTCGCCATTCATATAAATAGCAGAAAATCGAAGATTTGAAACAAACATGACAACTGAATTTCAGTATTTCGAGTGGCAAGGAAGAGGAGTCAGCGTGCTCTCCATGACCTCAGAGGCATAACTCTAACGTATGTCAGAGTCACCAACCAGCGTCATTCCACTGGCAGAGGGCAGCCTGCAGACGTGTTGCCGGGCCAGCCAATACCTCGAGGCAGCATGTGTTCCTCCTCACCCAATTTCATGTCCACACACTACTGCCCAGATTACAGTTTTCTTATTTATTTAATGCATCTGAATAACACCTGCACTTGGATTTTTGGCCCATGCTGTAAGGCTAAGTTATAGGGAGTGAGATTTGGAAGAAGGTCTAAGATGTGGAGAACAGGAGCAGACCTTAGCAGATGGGAACACAGGCTCTGGAGTCAGCCTGTCTGTTTGAATTCCAGCCCTGCCACCTACTAAGTCTGTGGACTTAGACTTGTTGCTTAATTTTATGCTTAATTTCATGCTTCATGTATCAATTTTCCCATTGTATGGAGTAAGAGACTAATGAGGACTAAATGAGTTAATGCATAGAAAGCATCTGTAGCAGCGCCCCTTCCTGCCCCCGCCCCCGCCCATCCATGGTTTGGCTTTTTGCAGTTTCAGTTACTCGTGGTCAACCATAGTCCAAAAATATCAAATGGAAAATTCCAGAAATAATCAACTTACACATTTTAAATTGGACACCATTCCGACCAGTGTGATGCAGTCCCATGCTGTTCTGCTCAGGCCTGCCCGGCGCACGAGTCATCATCCCTTTGCCCAGCGTATCCACACTGTGCGCACTACCTGCCCATTAGTCACTCAGTATCCACCTAAGCCAGCTGCCATGGTACTGCAGTGTTGGTGTTCAAGTAACACTTATTTTACTTAATAATGGCCCCCAAGTGCAAGAGTAGTGATGCTGGTAATTCAGATATGCCAAAAAGGACCCACAAGGTGCTTCTTTTAAGTGGAAGGATGAGTGAGATATTTTGAAAGATGTTACATAGACAGGTAGATAGAGAGACAGACATACATATATAGAGACTACATTCACATAACTTTTATTACAGGATATTGTTATAATTGTTGTATTTAATTCTTCATCATTAATCTTTTCCTGTGCCTAATTTATAAATTAAACTTTATCGAAGGTATGTATGTATGTATAGGAAAAAACAGTATATATAGGGTTCAGTTCTACCTGAGGGTTCAGGCATTCTCTGGCGTGATCTTGGAACTTACCCTGTGGATAAGGATGGACCACTGGATACTAGTTATCTGTTGGTGTGTAACAACATTAACAAAACTTAGCACCTTAAAAGCAACACACATTTATTATCTCAGCTTCTGTGGGTCAGCAACCTAGGCATGACTCTCTGGTCCTCCCTTTAGGGTCTCACAGAGCTGCAGTCTGGGTGTCAGCCGGGGCAGCAGTCTCATCTGACACTTGGCTGAGGAAGACTCTGCTTTCTGGCCCACTCAGGTGGCTGGCAGAATTCAGCTCAGGGCTTGACTCTTTTGCTGGCTGTCAGCCAGAGGCCACCTGCAGCCCCAACACAGCTGCCTGCTCCCTCCAAGGCCACAAAGACGGGGAAGTCTCCAGCAAGATAGGTACTGCAGTCTCAGGTGTGTCACGACATACACAAGATCACACGCATCCCAACACCTTTGCCATGTTCTGCTGATTAGGTGCAAGTGCAGATCACATCCAGACTCAAGAAAAGGGGGCGATACAAGGGCTTATGATCAGGAGTTAGAAAGAAGGATGAACACCTAGATTCTGTCCCACACAGCACACTAAGTGAGGCCTAGCACACATAAAGTGCATAATGAATGTAGTTACTGTTCATTGAAACTGTCTGAAGAAGACACAGGCAGCTCTCCGAGAGCACACTGGGGTATTCAGACAGCACTGGATGATGACTGTAGGCACATAATAAAAACTAAATGGAGGTGAGTCTTGAGCCACGTGTCCTTTAAGATCATCTGTGATTTAATTCAGTCGCCAACCCAGCTGGACCCGCCGCCCTCCTCCTTGAAAGTCTTTTTCAGCATCTCTCGGGTTCATGGCTGCTTTTCCTCGTGCACGCTTTTTCATTTTTACCTGGCTTCACCTGTGCAAAAATGGGCACTAGCCTTTCCTGCATGATTTCCTCCAGGAATTCTGGGGGTGACGTTGGTCCTTTTCATAACCAAGTTTTGGTGGTAGGGTGGGAATGGGGAGGAAGAAAAGAAATACATTCAACTTTACTAAGATTGTCAGGAGCCCAGACCCTATTTTCAGCTTCTGTGTCTCTCAAAACCCTGATCAGGTTTGTATACCCAGCCTGCACTCAATAAAGTCTGTATATAACATTACGGGGTGTCTCCCTGAAGTGGGAAAGATGATGGATGGACCTCTAGAGAGATCTAGATCTTGCTGCTGATGAACGAGGGGTTTTATCTATCTGTTTCACTGCCCAGCTTAGTCATGTGCCTCCCCTGGTTGTACAGAGGCTTGGTAAATATAAACTTTTTGTTTAGTAGCCCAGCCTTTGAAGACAACAGATAAGGCAGTTTCACTATGGTTGCAGACAATCCAGTTGGGCTTTTAATACCTGAATAGTTACTGATGGAAGGCACATGCAGCCTTGCATGTTGATTCATCTATGCATATGCTTTTTTTTTCAGATTTTATTTATTTTTAGACAGAGGGGAAGGAGAAAGAGGGGGAGAGAAATGTCAATGTGTGGTTGCCTCTTGTGCGCCCCCTACTGGGGACCTGACCCACAACCCAGGCATGTGCCCTGACTGGGAATTGAGCTAGCGACCCTTTGGTTCGCAGGCCGGCACTCAATCCGCTGAGCCACACCAGCCAGGGCCTGTTGATTTCAGACCATGTTTGTTTCATCAGGGCATATACTAACCCTATGTGTGTGTTCAGCTTCTGAAAAATGTGACCAAAGAACTACATGTGCCACACATGCCAATAGACAAATACACCCTGACTAGTTCCTGGCCTTGCTGCACTGGGGAGGGTAGATGAGAATGACTGAGGCATTCTGCAGCCATGCTAGTAACTAAATATTAGCAATACAATAACCATGAAGCATCCCTGTTATTTCTTTAATTGGAGCAATTTCCCAGTAGAGTGTTGAGGTGTTAATTGCTTCTGCACTTCTTTAGTTGACAGATATGTTCTTTTCTCACCTGGGTAAGAGAAGCAATTATTGTAATGCTCTCATGGGCTTGGTGAGATACTCTGTAATGGATTTTTTAAAGGCATTGGTAGGGCATTGTGTTTTTAAAAAGGAATTGTCCGCTGCTCTGTTCATGCTTGACAACAAGGGTGGATATTGTATTCAGACCACATGATGAATCTGTTAAAGGAAAATATGCAATGGAAAGAAAAGAGAGAGGTAATATTTTCTCAGGAAAAATATATATATTTTTTTCCAGATATGATAAAAATATGTTCCTGTGGGTCCATATATCACTGGGTTAAACAAAAATTAAGCAAACAAAAAAAAGAGTAAGCCTTTTCTTTAGATGTTCAGATGGGCATCTTTCTCATGAATTGCAACACAGTTGTTACTTTCTGGAACTGGTGTGGCCTCCCAAGTGAGGGTTTGGCAGATCGATAACTTAATTCAAACCAGTAAATATTCTTTTACCTGTTGTATGAAAGTGAATTTCACAATCCACTTGAACCACGATCTGTTGTAATGTTTCATATTTACCCTCAAGAAGTCAAAGAAAATAGTGTTAAAACTTTTTATTAGAATTTGGAAAATTTTTTTGATAAGAGTCACTTTAACAACTCTCAAGCCAAGACAACCCGTAGTTAACTGGAATGATACAGTAGAAAGATTGAATTTAGAGTTAGAGCTCCTGATTTCAAGTTCTAGCAAAATGACTTGGCTGCTGTGGTGTCTTTAAGTAGGTCATCTGACCTGGAAAGGCTTTAGACTTTTCATGTTTAAGATCCTAGGTTTCTGTGGGAATCAAGTGAGAAAAGTGTGGGGCTCCTTCAGTGCTACACAGAAGGAAAGCGGCATTATCAAAAGAAGAGCTAGGTTTTGTGGCACCTTAAGCTTGTACAGTTTGAGGGGAGGCTGCTCTTTAAGACCACAAAAATATATTTTTCAAATTTTAAAAACCACATGGCCCTGTAAACACATTGTTAGGATCCCACTCAAGGCTTCGGAAGAAGCCAATAGTAGTGAAATTCCTGGAAATTTAAGAGTCAGTAGTTTCTCCTGTTCATTATTATTACAAACTTACCAAATGCCAGAGCTGGGACTGGCCGAATCTGCCATCTCGTGGGATTCACACTTGTTTTTTTGTTTGTTTGTTTACAGTAAGAACCTCTTTGCAAACAAAATCTTACATAGAGGAACAAAAGAGAATAGACAAGAATAGCTGAAGGTGGGACAAGGGACTCAGAGCTACTCGCGTTTGGCCCCCCTTCCTTGTGTACCCTAAGAACTTCAGTTGAAAGTGGAGTTTGGAGGAACATACTGTATTTCATTTATTCAAAGACCCATTTCCCCCCACACACTCATTTTAACAACCGTGAAACCAGGATTCATCATACGGTTTTTCTTGAACCTGCAGTGGCTGGGGTGCCATCTTCTCCTGCCTGTGCCTGCCCTTACTTGGTTGTAATTCTTGGCGTTGTGATTGGATAAATGGAACTCCTAGAAGTTTCAGACAATAAACCATCGAAGGAAGGAGCATGCGTTATTGTCTAAAATATTCTGTTGACACTTTCACATGACATCAAAGAGGCACAAGCATCAAAACTTGCCTAACAGGTCTCAGCAGCTTGGAAGAAAGGCCACGTGACAGCACCAGAGCATTCCCTAAGAAGCCCGCCTCGCCACTGTGCTCCCCGCGAGAGGAACACGGACATCAGTGACGCGGTTCAGAAGGTGAATGTGAAGAGGATGTGGGGTTTCCTTAACCCATTTAGTGAGGTTTTCCTTTCCATGTATGCACTTGGAGTGATTTTACAAGGAAGAACATTGTTTAAACTTAGTGATAAGCGATGGCATCTTGAAGTCAATGAACTATAGAACTTCCAACCAGTTAGTTCAACCCCAGAGAGGGGTTGGTGACTTGCCCCAGGCAATTTGGCTGGTTTTTCCAGGACATAATGAAACAGTTCAAATACTTTTCAAGCAGTTGTTTCTTAACCCCAGACTAGATCCCTTACGCTTTGTTTTGCTAATCCAGATTTGCTATGATTTTTAAATGCTTAACATCTTGTATTTCTTACTAGAATACAAATTACTGGAGGACAGGAACTAATTCTATTTTGTTTATTGCTAGATATCAGGGAACCTAGCCTTTAACAAATAATCAGTAGAGATTCAATGGATGGATGGATGGATGAGTGGATAGCTGGATGGAAAGGACTAATGCATTTCATTCTGAGAGTTAGGCTACAAGATAATTGGGTAGGGGGATATGATATTTGGTGTTTGAGATACTGAAACAAAGGACTGAACAGAGAGGAAATAATAATGACTGGTTTGTCTGCTAGTTCCATTGCTGCTTACCCTAGTGGGGAGCATTTCCCTAGGGATGAAAACAAACTTGTTTCTTATGGGGAGCAGAAGAAAAGAGCTGGACCAGGAGAGAGGCCACAAGAGAAGGTTACTCCCTTGTCAGGGTGGAGGAAGCTGGGAGTGGGGTGTGGGAGCTGTCTCTGGCATGCGCTGCACAGCCCCCTCAAGTTCTGAATTCCAGCAGGGCCTCAGTGAGGCTCTAATAAAACTCAGACTCACAACAGCAGGCTGCCTGGCTTCTCCGGAGAGAGTCCGTAGGGCTCCCCTGACGTCTTGCCTCTTGGTTATCTGCAGTGACTGCGCTATTACTTTTCCATCTGTTGCTTTATTAGAAATGGATCAAGTCTCATAAAATAAGAGAAAGTCAAATAAGTGCCCCTGACACCTGTAACAAAGTGAGGAGGACAGATTTACTGATTTACTGTGGCCCTAGAGGCTTGGAGTCTGGCTGAGGCTGGACTCATTTTTCAGCCCTTTTCTCAGTAGTATTTCATCTACACATTTATGTGCCCATTGTTGAACAATTACTTTATGATGACTCTGAAAATTGATAACATTCAGTTATATGAGGAGGCAATTTCATGTACTTAAAACAGACAGAGAGTTCTGCCTAGCAAATCTCCAATCTTAGTTTCCTGATCTACAAAATGGGAGTAATATCTTCTTCATAGGATTGTCCTGAAGGTTGAATTCAGTAATGGATATGAGAATATTTTTTAAAGTATTAACTGTTTTTAAAATGATGCATAATCTTAAAAGGTATCAGGGTCTTCTTTATTTTCATTTCCCCATTCAGCCAGGTTCTCTAGCTCATGCCAGACTCCTCGGTACTTAGGTATCCATGGAAGGAGGAGGCAAAGCAAGCACAGCCATAAATCCCATTTTGCCCTGATTATTTAAGAAGTCTAATTCTTGTTCAAGTTCATCCTCCTGTTACTGGGCAAAGATGTGGTTCAGCTGCCCACTGCTACCAAAAGAAGCTCTAGCAGTAGATGCTGGTGGGAAGGAAAGATGTTTTTGTTCAGATGCTAAATGATCTAGAAGAATGGGGGACTCCCTGTCTCAAAACTCGGCTCCTCCACAAAACCCAGACTAAACCCAGCCATCCTCAGCAAGACCAGAACACAAGGCAGTGCCCAGAGTTCCTGCTCCATTTTAAAGCACCGTCCTTTGGAGCCCAAGGCACTACTAAGTGGTCATCCAGGTAGCTTAGTTTGTTCCAGCTGCTGTCCAGCTTCAGGCTCTCTTTTGGAGGCTACATGTGGAGCTGGTTCTGCCATTGGCCATGCAGCTTCTAGGGACTGCTAAGGGCACGTGGCCCATGGAGAAGGCAAGCCAGTGTACCATTCGAGTGCAGGTCTCAAGCAGTGAGCAAGGAGCCAGAGAGACCAAGTTTCTTGGTTCTGGGTTGATACTAGTTTCAGGTATGGGACAGCTCTCCTGCTGCTGTCTTGGGCCCCAGGTGGTGGGGGGACAGGGGAGATTCCCATAGCACTCCATTAGCACTACAGCCCCCCATGCCCTAGTCCCTGTATGAAGTGAGTTGCCCATTCTCAGGGCCCACTGGCAAAGAGCAACTCAACCAAAAACCTAAGTAAAGGGACCCTAGAAACCCCACATGGCCTCTCAGGCAGTGCCCCTCAGGGGGAGGGGCGGGGCATCAGCAGCCAGGAGCAGGACTTACTCATGGCAGGCAGAGCATCCACAAGGTACATGTTTGGTTACCTGGGCGAATTAGAAGCAAAACTCATGTTCTCCCCATGCCCTGGGTGGTTGGTGAAGGTTTTGTCTGGCTGCACCACCCCAAGGAGTGGGGCATGGCGCGGGAGTGGCTTCCAGGCTCCATTCCCATGGCCAAGCTCCCTCCGTCCGGGCAGCCCTTATTCCCTGCCGTCAGCCTGCTCGCTGCAGTCCAGACAGGCTGTCTATCGGTGTCACCCCATCACTTTCCTCTACAGGTGGAATGGGATCCCAGGCTTCATCTTTTCAGTTATCTTGGAAGAAGCAACAGCCCCTAAGTGATATTTAGCCCCCTTAACTTGGGTACAAGCTAAGCCGCCTAACTCACTGATGACTAGCTCTTACCAGCTGCAAGAGCGATCCCACCTACTATCTGTCTGTCTTGGGAGTCTTCCTTCACTTCTGGAATGTTCCTTTCTTCTCACTCACCAACTGGACAAGACATACCTCTCTTTCATCCCTCGTTCAGCTAAACTCCCAGACCAAACCCTTTGATCATTCTAACCCTAGCACCACCACTCTAGTTTTTCATGTGTAAATAGTTAGTCAACATAAGATGCTGGCCAAAACGATATAAAAAAAATCATCCCCAACAATGTCTCATTAAGTTACTCAGCAATTTACTATAGCACAGAGTCTGAACATGCTCAAAAAATATTTTTGGACCAAAAGGGTTCACAGGTAGCTATAGGAATGCCGTTAATTTCTCAAGGAGAACACTGAAAATCAGAGTAATTTCAAAGTTAGCTGTGCCAATTGCTGAAGTTTGACTTGAAGAATCCAGTTTTCAATCATGTCAACAATGTTGAAAACGTGATTACAACCACCTACAAGTAAAAAATCACAAGTGGAGGGTTTGCCCAAAGGAAAATCGCCTGGGGCTCTTGAAGCAAATACAACGATGTGAATACCCACCACCGTCCTGCTCGGGAAGGGAAATTTCTCCGAGGTGAGTTGGTTCCTGTTTCCTGACTATGGTTTTACTTCAGCTTCAGGCGACTGTGTGGGCACACGTGACTGATAGGCATAGGCACTGTTCGTGCTCCTGTGATCCCCACCCGACGTGCACACGCATCGTGAATGTCAGCCTGGCGGAGGCTGTGCTGTGATTTTCAGTTTGCTCAAATCCAGTCTGATTCAAGGTCCTCAGGGTGTCCATGAATTCCCCTGAAGTTTTACATAAAAATTCTCCCAGGGAGAAGATCCACGGATTCATTAGTTTCTCATAGGAGTCTATGATTTTAAAAATCATTAAACACCACTGCTAATTGTTTTATCTTCTATACATATCAAAACACAGTAAAATATTGGCAAGCTGAATACCTGGCATTTTCCAATATTCAAATAATAATAATAGCAATAATAATAATAACATCATGGCTAATGTATAACACTGAACATTCACTGTGTGACTAGTACTACAGTAAGTTCCTTGTGTGAATTTGATCAGTTACTCTGTGCCATACCCTCAGGGTAGGTACTGTTATATGCCTATCTTAGAGATAAGGAGATTAAGACCCAGGAAAACTTAAAAAACTTGTTACTATATTGTGACACTGGAAGCTTAATAATTTTGGCAATGAAATCATTCATTTTTTGAAAAGCAAAAAACTGAAAGAATTCTAGTATTACCATATTTTAAAAGGAGTGATTTTTATTTTTGATGCTTTAAGAAACCTATTATATCTGAATCAGTTACACCAAGAGTCTGTATCTTTGTTCTACTTTTTAAAATCCTACTCTATAAGCCTCGCTGCTGTGGCTCGGTGGATTGAGTGCATGGCCTGTGAACCAAAGGGCTGCCAGTTCAATTCGCAGTCAGGGCACATGCCTGGGTTGTAGGCCAGGTCACCAGTAGGAGGTGTGTGAGAGGCAACCACACATTGATGTTTCTCTCCTTCTCTCTGTCCCTTCCCCTCTCCCTAAAAATGCATAAATAAAATATTTAAAAATAAAATCCTGCTCTATGTATCACATACTCCCAGGGTCTCAGATTTTTATATTTGGTACTGCATATTTGTATATCCTCTTTATCTTGAGGTGATCTAAGAAACATGCAGATATTAATCCAGTTCTCCCTATCATTGTGTGAGATAAATACTGATCATAATTTTGTTTCACATGGCCATTTGTGCCAGGTAATATTTACATGTCCTACATCCCTTCCACTAGTCTGACTTATGCTCAGATTCCCCAGGGATGAGCGAAATGCTGGTAGGTCTCTCATGTCACCATGTAAAGGTGGAGAGTGCCAGAAGACCTTCCTCTGCTAGCGTGGGGACTGCAGGTGCAGCCATTCATCACCAGAGCCCAGCCTTGTTCCCTGCAGCTTTGCTGAACCAGAGGGTGTTAGGAGGAATTTGAAATGAGTATTGGAAAAAGCATCTGTTCATTTCCTTAGGGGGATAAACTTTCCAGTGGCACCAACTAACAGCAATATACAGATTAAATTGTAGTGTGAGCAATTATATTCTCTCCAGAAGTAATACCCAGACATAGCTGAAGTATTCTGATGTGAGCCGCAATCCCACTTACTAAGGCAATGGTAAAAAATAATCAACCAAAGAAGCTTAGGGACATAGGTCTGCTCCTGTTCAAGTTCTGTTGCTTTATCATTTTGCTTCTGCACCATCCAGCAATAACTGTGTTTGCCACAAGTCAATGCCCATTGCCCAGCCATAGTTCCCTGTGTTGAGACTGATGGCTCACTTCTCGGCAGTTACCAGGAAGCGCCTGCGACTCTGCTGGACACAATTCTGGGCGCTGCAGGTACAGAGGGACCAAAGCACTATCTCCATCCCTCACATTTGACATTTGTGGCTTATTGTGTCAAGTTTTTATCAATAATATTTCTACTTCACTGTTTATGATTTTTTAAGAGTCTATGTAGTTCATGAAACATCAAGAAATCAAAAGCTTCTCCCTGGCCAGGTGGCACAGTTAGTTGGAGTGTCATCCTGTTCACCAAAATGTTGTGGGTGCAAAATCTGATCAGGACACTCACCTAGGTTGCAGGTTCCATGCTCGGTCAGGGCACATGAGGGAGGCAAACAAACAACGTGTCTGTCTGTCTGTCTGTCTCTCTCTCTCCCTCCCTCTCTCTCACTCATTCTCTACCTTCTTCTCTGTCTAAAATCAATAAACATTTCCTCAGGTGAGAATTAAAAAAAAGTAAAGAGCTTCACCGATGCCTATTTTGCTGAACATGCCTATGGTAGTGGCTTTTTAAATGCGTTTTCTCTTCTTATGTTATAGCTATGGGGTGAGGATCTTACAGACCTCTCACTTTGTTTGGGGTGTGACAAAACTATACTAAGACTAGGTTTTTCCCTGGTACTAAAGCTCATTCAGTTTCTCTCTCTATGACAACGTATAATGTAACTGCTCCCCTCCAATGAGTCTGAACAACACAAACTTTCTCTCATTTGTCAGATTCCTTTTCCTAGTGACTGACGTCAATATACCCCAAACAAACAAGCCACACATCTTCAGGTCCTCTTGTTTTGAATAGCTCCTTGTCCTATCCACACTGCCCCCCCGCCTTGCCCCCCCACCACACACACACACACGCACGCACGCACGCATGCACATGCACACTGATTGGTCTGTAACTCAGGGCAGTGCTTCCTATGTACTATGGCAGTTGTTCCCAGCCTTTTTGGCACCAGGGACCAGTTTCGTGGAAGACAGTTTCTCCATGGACTGGGGTGGGGAGATGATCTCGGGATGATTCAAGCACATTACATTCAAGCTCACCTCCTGCTATGCAGCCTGGTTCCTAACAGACCCCGACTGCTACAGGTCCACAGCCTGGAAGCTGGGGACCCCATGCACTATGGAGTCCATGCCATCCACATAGTTACTGGCAGATTTCAGTCTCTCATGGGTTGTCTGCTTGTCCCCCAGAAATCCTCTCTAGCCTATTGCCTTAGCATCTGTCTACCACCCAGTTCTTAGCCTCCCTTGCGGTTAGGTGTGGACAGGCAGCAAGTCCCTGCCTTCGGTGTGGGAACAGAAGGAGGTGAGTGGTGGTGTGTAAGTGAGCTCTCTTTCTCCTCTCACCAGCTGAACGCAGACAGAATGACGTGCTGAGTAGAAGTCTCCAAACTTTCGCAGTTCAAGGAGCCCTCGGTGTGTCAGTAATCTTTGCACAGTACCTCTAGGCTAAGTGAATGTCAGCAGTTCCATTCAGTTAGTAGTTAGGTGCAAACAGCATAGTGCATAGTTATATCCTAACACTTAGTAAATGATTGAAAAATACATATGAATTAAAACATGCAGTAATGGTATGTGTGTATTTGTTGGGCATTACACAACTTCTCAAACCTTCAAATCAAATTAAATATTACAACTTCATTTTCTGTTCCACATTGATTTTAACATGAATTTTTTTTTGTCTTACCACAGCAGCCACCAAAAATCCAGCTTTGCAAAGATAAGGTTTAAAAAAACAACAACTGTTTCCAGCTAGTCAGTGGTGTTACGTCCAACAGTTGCCAAGTACCAAGTACAGCTATATTCCCCTTAGAAATTTCATATCATCCATGGTGGTGTGGTGAGGTCACTATGGATCCCTGA
This sequence comes from Tonatia bakeri, assembly GCA_004024845.1. Lineage (NCBI taxonomy): Eukaryota > Metazoa > Chordata > Mammalia > Chiroptera > Phyllostomidae > Tonatia > Tonatia bakeri. The sequence goes on from PVIA01008899.1 coordinate 27,136, forward strand.
GGCACCTTAGGGCACAGTTTGCAAACCAGAACTCTAGGCGACAACTGAGTCATGCATGGAGAAGAGTAGATCCCTGGATCCCGATGTGGAGGAGAGCTGGCTGCTGCTCAGGAACACCACCTTGGACTTGCACATGGGCAGAATCCACTTTTATTGTGGTTGAGCCATTGTTCATTTTTAGATGTGTTGGCACAACCTAACCTAACTTAATTAATACACTATATTACTGCAGTGGCCTTTTTAAAGGTTCACCTTGGCCCAAATCTAATGCCTTTCTCCCCAAAACTTCTTGTCATCATCACCAAATCCACTACTCTACACTAATAACAGGTTAAGCTTTTCTAAAACTCAAATCTGAGCACTTCTTGGTTTGCTTCCCAGACTCTTCTCCACTTGTCTTTTCTTCTGCAACAAACCCTAAGTCAGCGTGTCTCAATCCTGACCATGTGTTAGGGTCACATGGGAGCTTTAAAGGTACACCAATACCCAGTCTCTTACCTGCAAGGATTTTCATCCAATTGAAATGGGCCAATTCCTTGAAGAGCACAAACTGCCACAACTTATCCAACATGAAATAGATATCAAATAGCTCTGCAACTATTAAAGAAATTTTCTCAATTACACATTTAAAAAAGGAAGAAATGTCCAAACCCAGATGGCCTCATTGAAAAATTACACGAAATGTTTAAAGAGAATAAATACCAATTCTACACACTCTCGTCCATGAAATAGAAGGGGAAGAAATGTGTTTCCCATTTCATTTTATGAAACTAGTATTATTAGCCTGACACCAAAACCAAAGATAGTACAAAAAGAAAGCTGCAAGTTATGTCCCTCATGAATATAGATGCAAAAAAAAATCTTTAACAAAATACTAGCAAACAGAATTCAGCTACATATAAAAAGAATTATATATCATGAACAAGTGAAGATTACTTGAGAAATGCAAATTGGTTTTATATTAGAAAATCAGTGTAATCTACTACATTGTCTGACTAATGAAGAAAAGTCATGTGATCGTATCAATCAATGCCAAAAATATTTGAGAAAATTCAAACTCATTCATGATTTTAAAAACTTTCAGAAAAACAGGAATAGAGGGAAACTTCCTCAACTTGATAAAGAGTATCTACAAAAACCCAAACGCTAAAATATTTAATGATGAAACACTGAATGCTATTCCCCTAATATCAGGAATGGACTTGCAGCCCTGGCTGGTGTGGCTTAGTGGACTGAGCCCCGGCCAGCGAACAAAAGAGTCACCAGTTTGATTTTCAGTTAGGGCACATACCTGGGTTGTGGGCAGGTCCCCAGCAGGGGGCGGGCAAGAGGCAGCCTCACATTGATGTTTCTCTCCCTCTTGTTCTCCCTCCCTTCCTCTCTCTCTAAAGGAGAATGGATAAATAAGATATTTTTTTAAAAAAAAGAATGGATTTGCACTAAGCAGAACCTCTGAAGTAAATGGCCTGTGTTGTTCCTCAGCCTTCAACGCCTCCCCCCACCCCCATGTTTGCTGAGCAAGGCTGTCTTCAAGGCCTCACTCTGTGATAACTCCTTCAGGGGACTGCCCAGAACCCACTACTCGCCCTGCCTGATGAGGGATCCTCCCGGGTTGGAACATGATTAGGCCTCCATCTATTGACTCTGTCATAGCCCTTATCACTCTTTGTTGTAATCATCATTTTTTGTCTGTCTCTCCACTGTCAGCAACTGTTTTCACAAGTGTCCACTTTGTAATTCCTTGCTCACTTAGCCACTGAATTCTAGGGAACTTCCAAAGTTAGAGGTACCTCCCATATTCTGGTCTAAGGCTAATTATACTTTGAAAATAAGCAATAAGATAAGAATCTCCATACACTGAGAGTTTCACAGAACAAGCTATGATTATCATGCCGTACCTTTATTCCATGTAAAACAGTATTATAAAACTCGAAAGTGGTCTAATATGGGTTTTGAGTGCACTATGCCTATGAAACTTCTCTGTTTTTCTTTTATTATTATTATTATTATTATTATTATTATTATTATTATTATTTTGTACAGCTAAATAGTTCTAAACTCTAACCGGTATTTGGGGACGGAGGTTTTGCCTCCCCACTCCAGGCCCCCGCTTCCAGGACATATGACTCTTTTTATAATCTCTCTTGAGGGCGATACAATTGGTAGTTTAGTCATAACTCCATTACCTCATTCAGGTAGGCTTTATGCGTAGGCTGTCCCTGTCTTTTCAGAGCAACATTGAACAGCAAGCTGCCGTGCTTGGGGAACACAGTTTGCAGAATGTCTGCGAGGGTTCATGTTCCATTTTTGTACTAATGTAAAATATATTTTGTGTCCACCAAAAATCCTATCAATATTTTTATCAATATCATGGGCTTTATGGATTAATTTAAGGTAGATTGTCCTGTTGTTGGTGTTGGGTTATGCTAGCCACTGGAATAATTAGTTTGTAGATGAAAGGCTTTTTCTCTGTTTTGTACAGTGCTCTGTCTCCAAAGCCTGGAACAGTGTCTGTAGCAAGTGCTCAGTTTTTATTGAATGAAGGAATGGGTGCCTTTCCATTTATTCTGATCATATGTCCCTTAGACTCATTTTAAAGTTCTCTTCATATAAATCTTATACATTTTTCATTAATTTTTTTTCTCAGAGATTTAATTTGGGGGGTATTATAAATGTTTCTTCCTTCTATGATAACTTCTAACTGGCTGTTGTTTATTTATATAAAGTCTATTTTGCATATTAATTTTCTAACCATCTATTAATGTTATTAAATTTTCTTATTTGTTGGTAAGATTTTTTTCAGAATTCTCTTGCTTTCAACAGGCATTATTGTTATTTTTCCTAAAACTTTCTGGAGTTTAGTAATTAAGAGTATTGAATAATACACTCAAAGAAAAACAGCAAACTACATCCCCTTCTGTCAGGGAGCTTCTTGTTGATTATGCTGAGTGAGTATCCATACAGATGTAAGCCTGCAAAATTTTCCTGAGATAACTAAATATGGTGATTGAAGAAACCGTCAAATCCAGAACCCTCTTCTTCCTTGCTCGTTGGGCGTCAGCTGAACTCTATGCTGCCTGCTAATTTGAAGAGTCCACAATCTTTGCTGCATGGTGCTCTTGATTCAGAAAGCAATATTTGCAATTTAAATCACAAATAAGAAATTCCCCTATGTACTGACTTGCCCAAATTCCACTGCTTCACTGCAGAACTTGGTTTAGTAGGCCTTGGTATGAAATTGAACTCATGCAAATGAATGCATCTGTCTTCATTTCTCTTTGCCATTAAATCATTATGCAAACATTAAACACCACAAAAGATATAAAATGACTGATTAATCTAGTAGAGAGTGCAGGTTAGCTAAAAGCCAACTCCAGAAGCATGTTCCTACCTCTGCGAACTGCTTCTTTTCTACCCCCTTCAGAAATCCCTGTAAAAGATTTAGTCAATCCTTCAGAGACTAGAGCTGCTTATTGGCAGTTAACATTCATATATTTCAGTGCATTTTCCTGCAATAATATTTTATCTTTACTCTTGAGTTTTGCCTGATTTAGATTTCTCCTTTGGTCTGTTTTGCTTTGCTAATCCTGATCGATAATTACAGACAGATTAAACAGAAGACAAAATTGTGACAGGAATGCTGCACTTGGAACAGTAAGCCTGCAGTGTACGTTGCTGCCTGGACCCTCTCCTCTGGGCCCTTCCCCACAACCCACACTGTGGCCAGGTGCTTTCTGAATCATTTGCCTCTGGGAATATAGGTTGTAAGCATCTCAGCATTCTTTCATCTTTGGGTTTGATTGTCTAGCTCACAGTCAGCACTCAATAAATGCTTAAATCAATGAATGCACAAATAACTCAATTAACTGGTGCATGAATATTTTCTGTCTTTTATGTTATTAAAACTAGCTCTTGGGGAAAGATTTGAAATGTTTTTAAATAAGAGAGTAGTTGACTATTACGAGTTTTAAAAGCCCAGCTGGATTAATATTTTAACAGAGACCAAATTAAACTAACGAAATTGAGCTTTTCTAGATTTTTAGGGTTCAGCAGAAACCCGAGAATGACGTGGGTTCCTTCTGAAGAAAACCTCGTTGTCCACATCGTAAGACCGCACTAATGTAGTGGCTCTCCTCCCGCACAAGAAGCGTGTTTTTGAAAGCCTGAACAGGAATGAAGTTCTTATGAATTGAAACTTACTTCTCCCTCGATGGGTATTATTATTTCATAGTTGCTTTTTGCACATTTCTGACTGACCTCTAAGACGGGCTGTTAAAAACCATGCTTCCAACTCTTCAAGTTGGATCTCTTCAAGATCTATAATCAAATGTTTTAATATACAGGATCAGTCTACATATTTAAAGAAAATGCAAAGAACTCCTTTGTTGGACAAAATTGTGGGGCACATTATGTCTCTGTACTGTGAATAGTCATCATCTGTTATGTAATTTTCATTACTTTAATTATCAGCTTTATTTTCTTAAGTGGTTTATACCTAGTCTTCTGCCAAGAAGGATTTATAGGCAAATATCAGTTGGGCCTATGTATGTTTTTATGGAATGTATAGGGAGTTATTTTGCTGTGTTTTAAGGAGACGCAGGTGAAATGCACACCCGATGAACTTTGTTACAAATGCTTCTGGTAAATGATATAAAGGTCTCTATGCTTTGTATACTTGACAAGAATTTTGATTCTTGAATTTCATCCATTATGTGTTCTCACACCAAGTATAGTAAACGAAGCTGACAACCTTCACACTCATAAACTCTTCCTTGGCTTCTACTTTAAAGGGCAATGACAGCTCACATGTGCAGTGTCACGAAACTACCATGAAAAAGATGTGTGCTGGGTGCTGAGGTCACAGGACCTGGCCATCTCAAAAGCCTTGCCTGGAATGACATTCTGTATGTCACTGAGGCCATCAGTGACCTGTCCCTGCCCTCTGCTTTCCTCCTTTCCCATCCATGACACTCTGTTCTTCTTACTCGATCAGATGAGAAATTATTTCCTTCCCCAGCATAATTCAATTTCTTTTCATTGGCAGATAGAATAGTATACCAGCAACAACAACTTAAAAGCCTTTATGATAAGCATTCATAGAGATTTTTTAAATAATTAACCATGTTATATGTAATTAAGGAAGGAGCAGAGGTGTGCAAACAATCTGTTTGATTTTTTTTACTTTGAAAAAGAAAGTCTGTTCTTGCAGTTTGAATAGTGTCTTTCATGTCCTAGAAGTTCATGACCACTGAAAATCGCAACCTGATTTAGGAAAAGGTAGAACAGTGTCCACTTTCCCCAGACCTACCCAGAAAGTATGTGGGCAGAGGAGGGAATAACATCACTGTGAATTGTGAAGCAGTATTTGTCATAATCAGCCTCTGGACTCATGAGTGTTGACACAACTCGTTTTTATTCTGAAAGGAAGGGTGTTCTTAAAGTCTTCTTACCTTTGGTTGTGCCTGAAATCAAACAATTGGATTGGGGTTCCCTCTTAGTATGTAGACATTATCCCCACAGGATTTGTAAGACTTAAAATTTTTCATGTGCAGAGAATGAGGACTTGGCAGCAATTACCAGGTTTCTGAGGACCAAACCTGCTTTGTGACATATTTTGGAAGAAGTCATGCTACTCATTACATGAAGCCATTGTACTTTGCTTTCTGAAGGACGGGTTGGGAGATGGAGTAGAGTCAGTACGATTTTTCTCAAACCTGTACAAAGCTCTCTTCATCATCTGAAATGTAACATGAACTTGGTCCCTACTGCAATACTATATGCATTTGTGCTATTATTTTTAAATGTGCTGGCCCCTGCTTTTACAGCTCTCCCTTGTTCTCTTTGGAGTTACAAGGAGAGAAACCAGAAAAAGTCACTTCGGAATGGCAGGAAGCAAAGGGCAAGTATTATCATTTGTATGTAAGCCATGTCAGACTATCTATTGTGAAATTAGAATGAGCTGTCCCACTGGTACCCATTTTAATAACTTATAATGGAATACCTGCATGCAATCTTTATGAGATACTCTGCAAATTACAATGAAAAGAGGTCATAGATCTTTTCACATAAAAAAAAAAGTAGGAAGAGTTCATGGGGAAGTGTCAGTTCCCCATCACCTTGTGCTTCTAATCTCATTTCATGAGGCAAATGCTTTTCTTCTTTTTAAACAGAGGAATTCAAGGGCTCCACCGTCGTCGAGCTGATGAAGAAGGAAGGCACCACCCTTGGACTGACGGTGTCGGGAGGAGTTGACAAGGATGGCAAGCCCAGAGTATCTAATCTGCGACAAGGAGGAATTGCTGCTAGGTAACCACATCTCGGGGAAGTTTGAAAAAGGGGACACAGAGTGCAATTAATCCAGAAATCAAAGCTCCATTGGAAGAGGTCACTGGTAAATAAAGGACAGTTGCCCTCTGCTGGCCAGAAGCACCGTTGGGGCATGTTTCAGAAATATGGTTTTTCTGGCCTGTGCCAAAGTCGCCAGGGAGTCCATCTCAGGAGCAGCCAGGCCCTCATAAGATTTTAATTTTAAAACACCTATATGGCTCTAGTCCCCAAATGTGCCACTGAACACAGAAGTGCTGCAGTGGGAAGAGACACTGCTCGTGTACATGTGGAACGGACGACCCATATCACGTGTATGGCTGGAACTGTCATTGAGGGCCTGACTGGGCCCGTGCCCAGCCTCTAAGTAGCAGTTTTGCTTTCCTGGCATCTTCTCTACTCTCCTACTTGTGAGATTTTCCTTTTCATCAAGACAAAGTAGTGATTTTCCAAAGGACAGAAGGCTCAGACAAAGAGGTCTCATTTTGTGCCTGTTCCAATGAGCTGCAAATTGTGCGTGTTGTCACCACAGACAGTGTGTCTTGGATGCTGGGCAGGGTGGGCCTGCTTAGCAGACAGGTTCAAAATTCGCCTTAGAAAGTGGGTTCACAGGGGTCAGGTTTCATTAAAAGTAAGGCTAACGTACCTTAATTCCTGGACACCAGTGCACTTGCCCACATGGTCACAAGTTAAGCTTTAGAGTTCTTGCCTTATAAAGTGTCATTTGAAATGACAATTACTACCTATGGTGAACCAGTTTGTACAATTAATTTATAAGCTTAATCCAAAGGATTTCTCCATGATTCGAGGTACTTGTAAAACAAGGTGATGTCAACACAAGCATCTTAACTTCCTTTCTTCAGGCAATTCTAAAAGACATCTTTCCACACCGACAGCCTCCTTCCTTTTATAGCAGCCATGGCCCCTCCATGGTGCTTGGGCTCCATGTGTCTCCAGAGCCTCTGCCTGTGAAGTGGGTGGGAGTAGGGAGGAACTGCCATTTGCAGTTGTGTTGATGCTGTAATTAAAAGTAGTGCTGGGTCAATTACATTGAGTGTTATCAATCACCAAATATTCATTGTTTATGGCACTGACATTTTATAGGTAGTAAACCAAAGTGATTACAAATAAGATCTCCACCCAATGGGGGCTTATGACCTATTAGGGAAAATATGGAATAAAAAAACATGAAAAGTGTGGGGGTAATAACAGCATTGTATAATAGTGAAAAGCAACAGCGTAAGAGTAGTCATGGAGCAGTAAGCAATTAAGCTGCCCAGCGAGCGTCAGTAAACTCAAGGCAATAGTGAAAGGATGTACTGCAGGCTGTGGCGGATTAGGAAGGCTCGCCAAAAAAGGAATGATTGGAGCTGGACTCGTGTAAAATAAATGAATTAGGCATTCCTATTTGGGGAGAGAATATTACTGAAGGCTCTTATCAGTGACACAGATTTTAAGTACTGTCATTTGTCTCGCTGCTCGCTCTTGGCTTAGAAGTAGAGTTAGACTAAAGGCCCAGAAGTACCCAAGGTTCTGTTATGGTGGTGAGGAGAGACAAGAATGTCACTGAAACCCAGTACTTTTATTATGACTTCTTCCTCGCCAATGCTCTTCTTTATCACTCACGTTGTAAGCAACAAAGAGCAAAATAAGCTGATGCTCTTAGCAAATTCCCAGTGAAGATATTGAAAACTGTGATGTGTTCAAAAGACAGTGGCAGAAGTGAGAGAGAATGGGAAGAAAGAGAAAAGTCCTGGTGAGTCCAGGATCTGGATAATCTACCTCTCAGAGAACCCAGCCTTTATGGGCAGAGCAACGAAAAACAATTCTCTGTGTTTTGTTTCATGGTGCCCTTTAAAAATAGAAGAAGCAAAGGATTAGGGGGGGAAATCTGAGGCAGCAGCAGACCCAAAGCAGGACTTTTTTTTTCTTCCTCACCCAAGGACAGGTTTATAGAGAGGGGAAGGTAGGGAGAGAGGGAGAAAAACATTGATGCAAGAGAGAAACATTGATTGGTTGCCTCTCATATGCTCCCCAACCAGAGATGAACCCACAACATAGACGGGTGCCTTGACTGAGAATCGAACCCCCGACCTTTTGATTTAGGGCTCAGCACAGGACTTCTAAAGGTTAACAGTAGCATGCGTAGAAGGGATCTGTTGAATCTCTCATCCACCAGGGCGGTATTCCCACCATTAGGAGCCAGACAGAGCCCAGGAGGCACGGACTTCTGCTACTTGGCCCTTGCATGCACAGTCATGAAGGGAAAGTGGGAAATCGAGTCTGCCAGGCCTGTGGAGAGGAGGGGTCCATTGACATGACATTCCCTTTTTTGCAGGAGTGATCAGCTGGATGTAGGTGACTACATCAAAGCCGTGAATGGGATCAACCTGGCCAAATTCCGTCATGATGAGATCATCAGTTTGCTGAAGAATGTCGGGGAAAGAGTGGTTCTTGAGGTTGAATATGAGCTGCCACCAGTCTGTAAGTATGACAACCCAAGGCAGAAGGCTGCACCACGGTTTTGCCTGAAATAATTGTTTTTCATTCTTCCTTTTTGCCATCATTGTCTCATTGTAGGAGTGGCAGAGCATAGTTGCTAATATTTAAAATTTATTTGAATTGACAAATATATAACCTGCTCAGGAAGAATTGAAAAGGACATAGTGAACAATGGCATTACATAGGATTCATTTTCCATTAAGGTGATCTGCAAACACTGTATTTGCCAGTGAAGCTATTTTAATAAACAGTAAACATCTTTGTAAGTTCTGTGCTTAAGTTCCATCCAGGCTTTGTACTTAGTGACTAGGTTTAGGAAAAGCATGTTTAAAGTGTTTTATATTGATTCTTTACAGTTGTGTTAATTTCTGAAGCATGAAGATGGATTCAGAACATGTTATTGTCAAGTAATTATTATTATTATTATTATTATTATTATTATTATTATTATGTAACAAGAGCAGCCAACACATTTTGAGACCTTTGTAAATGTCTGACATTATTCTGAACCTGACTTGCATCGATACACTCATTCCTCACCACAAGGACAGTTAGTGCAGCGGAGCGGAGCTTTGGTGTCAATAGCCACGTTCAAACCCCAGCTCCATCTTTTACTACCTATGTACCTTTGAGGAAATTTCTTAAGCTTTCTGAGTCTCAGTTTCCACATCTGGAAAATGGGCTTAATATTAGTTCCTGCTTATAGATCTGTTGTGAGGATTAAACAAGTATTTGTAAAGCACTTAGAATGGTGCTTGCCCCTATAAACATTTTTGATAAATAATAAATACACTAATCAACCAACACTCAAGATAGGCATTATTATCATTAGAATTCTCATTTCACAGAGGCTTAAATATCTTCCCCAGATTAGTTAGCAACAACGTCGGTATGTGAACTCAGGCTCCCTGACTACAAAGTTCATGTGCTTCTTCATTGTAAGGCACACCTTGTGCTACCTGTGACTGTTGTCCTACATTTAAGCTAGGCTCTTCTAGAACTACCTCTCTGATTATTAAGCTGTTAACGTGGATGATGTCCTGAGGAAGCTTTTTGCTTTTCTGTACGGGTGGGAGCTCAGATTGAATATTAATAATCGATAACAGCTTATTTGTTTAGCAGTGATTTATTGAGTATTTACTAGGTTCTCACCCCCACTGTGTACATCAATAGAGTTTACATTCTAACTGGGGAAGACAGAAAACAAAATAAAACCACAGTAAATAGGTTAATTATATCACATGAATGCCATGGGGAAAGGAAAGAGCAAGGACAAGGGTTGGGAGTGCTGGGGGTTGCAATTTTAAATAGGGTAGTTAGGAATGGCTTCATTGGGAAAGTGACATAACCAGTCACATGAAGGAGGTGAGAACACTGGCTGTATGGATTTCAGGAGGAAGAGAATTGCAGAAAGATGGAACAGCCAGGGCTAAGATAAAAAGCAGGAATATTTCTGGAGTTGTTCTAGAAACACTAGGAAGAGCAGTGTGGCTGGAACAGAATGAGCATGAAGTGAAGTAGGAGAGGAGGTCAGACAGGTAAACGATGAGGTATTTTTGTAGACCACTTGAAGGACCTTAAATTTTGCTCTGAATGCTATAGGGTCTGAGGAGTAATGTGATCCGATTTATATTTTGAAAGACTCCCTCTGGCTGCTGTGTTAGGATAGACTGCCGTGGCAAGGATAGATGCTGAGAGACCAGTTGGGGGCGCTATTGCAGTGATTCTGGTGAGAGGTGGTGGTGGAGACAGTGAAAAGACATCACATTCTTGATCTATTTTGAAGGCAGAGCCAACAGGAGCTTCTGACAGATTTGCTGTGGGATGTGCAGAAATAGCGGAGTCGAGGACCAGTCTGGGTGTTGAGCCTGAGCCGCTGGAAGGATGGAGTTGCCATGAATGAGGTGACTAAGAATGTGGGCAGAGTTGATTTATGAGGGAGAGAGCAGAAGAAGTTCATTGTTTGAAATGCTCCAGTGGAGGTGCCTGTTTGGCATGCGAAGAAGAAATGTCGGGAGCTGGAGATCTGGCTCCCAGTTTGGGAGAAAGGTCTGGACTGGAAATGTAAATCTGAGAGTCATGAGAATATAGACAGTGTTGGAAGCTTTGGGACAAGATGACAGCACTAAGGGAGTGAGTGTACGTAACCAATCATGAGCTCTTATACTTATTGAGAATCTAGTGTGATTTTATAACAAAATCAATTGAAGTGTGTGTTCAAAAACCTTGCTCCGCCACTTGTCATTTTCAGCAAGTGTAGGCAGTAAAATCTGGTGTTGAGTGCTTGTACTGGGTCACTAGTTAAATGTTAGTTTCACCCCTTGCTATTCGTGACCTTAAACATGTTATTTAAAGTCTCTGAGCCTTGGGTTTCTCATCTATATAATAGATGTGGAGTTTTTGTAAGAATTCAAGGCTATAATCATATAAAGTGTTTAGATCATTATCATATACTTAGTAATGTTAGCCATTACTACCATTTTTTTTTATTATACTGAAAGTGCCATATTTTCTTGAACTTCAAAAGAGTCTGTTTTGAAATCACTACCTCAAACTGTTGCCCGGAAGTTAAGAGAAGCCGGATATCTGGAGCTAGTAATGTTCCCTGATTTGCATTTTCACTCCACTAGGGATACGAATAACAATAAAACACAGTATCTTCCTAAAAGGAACTCTTAGGATAGCTTTCCAGGGGTAAGTACAATAGAGGAGATTGGCCAAATTTGGGCTGATCCAGAGCTGGGGGTTTCTGGGAAGACCTGAAAGAGGTTATGCAGATCCAGTGGGAAGAGGAACTTCCCAGGCAGAGACTATAGCAAGGAGTAAGAACATAGCCCAGTGCACGGGTTGAACTACGGGGTGGAGTTGCTGGAGCCTGCAGGCAAAAACCCAGAGGCCTGAGCAGGGGTGAGGCCAACAACATACACAGGAGCCAAACAATGGGGGCCATGTAAGCTGAGCCATGTCGGTGGACCTTGGATGGTGTCAAGTGGGCAATAAAGAGCCTTTAAAGGCCTTTAAAGTCAAGTAACAGACATTACCAGATGTGAGTATTTAGACATACCATTTTAAGAAGCCAAATGAAAAAAAATCAGAAGCTATAAACCAAAGGCTATTACAATTTTCAAAAAAGAGGTCATGGCCTGAATAAACATAGCACTAGTAGGGTTACAGGGGAGGGGGTAGATAGCAAATGTATTCAGAGGTTAAAACCTGTCATGACTTGGTGATTATATAGCTTTTTCTTCTTCATGCAATAGATCTAATGGGAAAAGGGAAAAATATTTTTAAATACAAAAGTGTGAATTTTAGAGTAGATAGCAGATGCAGGAGGTCTATTCTCCAAGGATTATCTTTGTCATTTTCTATTATGTTTGGATAAATTAATAAAGTCTTTGTATTCAGGAAGGTTGAAGGGATTAATAAGCCTCCCTTCACTGAGCTCAGGCAGCCGGAGCAGGAGCAGGCCGCCCGCAGAGACCCAGGAGCAGAGCTGACTGCTGAAGACAGGTCCCCCGAGGCTGAGGCTGGTAACTCTTTCGAGAATCACAGCCATCTGAGACTCAGCCAGCCCCACGGACTAGAAGGAAGAGGAGGAAGGGTGTACATGTGTGTGTGTGCATGTGTGTGCATGCACATGTATGTGTGTGCATGTGCGTGTGTGCGGTCTGTAGCTGAAAAATGGAACGTTGATCTTGAGCAAACCACTTACCTTTTTAAGATTCACTTTCTTTATGAAAACGAAGTGGTTGATCTATATGAGCTTTAGTTCTTTTTAACTTTAAAATTATGTGATGGTTTGAGACTGCTTAGAAAGAATGTTACCAAACAGTGTCAGGCATTTATGTATTAAAGTCTAGAGCAGTGCTTTCACATTAATCTCTAAAGAATTTTGAAATATTACATAATCTTCATCCATTTTTTTAGTTAACACCTAAAATTCTTTGTCCATAGGCTTAAATAGTTGGAAAGGGTGTAATTTCTGGCATGATGTTTGCTTTATTCATCTTTGAATACTGTTTTTCTTCAAACCTTGGAGATATATATTTTATGGAATATGTTTTTTTAATGGAAAATGCCACAGGGGATTGGCAGAGGCAGCCCACACTGTTAGACCATCAGCTACATCAGACTAGATTTCTGTCAGGAGTCCTTCTTTAATCCAAGTAAACGTGTTAAAGCATGCCTCTGTGACAGCCTTTCTTCTCATTCTAATCCTGAGAGAGACATCGTGATGATGATGATGATGATGATGATGATGATGATGTCTCAGATCTCTTCCACCCGGTTCATTCTGGGATTCAGTCTGAAGGAGCAGCGGCTACCTGGGGAAAGCTTTTCCTGTGGCAGTGGCAGAGGGAAAACACTTCCAACCACTGCTTACCTCTCTTAACATGCCGTTGGCCAAAGCAAGTCACATGGGCAAGCCCAACGAAATGAGGTGGAAAAGAGCACAACTCCTATTCTCCTTTTGAAGTAGTTGAGGAGGCAGGGAAGTAGTATGTCATTTAGGAAAATCTAATCTACTATAGTAAAATAATATGGAAACAAGGGACACCAGTACGCTAAACATTCTAAGGACCAGTATTTCTTCATGGTGAAATTGGTTCTACCTAGCCCTTCCATGTATCAGATTTGATTTTGGGGGAAACCTTTAACTGGATCTTTATGCCCACATACACGCAGATGACGTAGTGAGTAAAATTCACTTGGCAATATAGGATATCTTGGTTCTGAATATAAAAACATAGTCACCAAGAGACAGTCATACAAATAAAAATTAGGGAGACCAAATCTGTTTCATTAAGTGTATTAAAATATAGTCAACATTGACATTTATCTTGGTCGATAATGAACATCAGTAGTGAGGACAATCTAAAGCTGCAGACAATCCTAAAATTCTTTATATTGATTTCAGATTTGATTGTAGGATTTCGTGGTCAGCAAGATTTAGCTCAAAAAAATTAGAATTACAGTACATTGCGTTGCCAGAGCAGACACTCAGCCAACAAGGCCAGGTGGCCCAGAATTAGATTTGGTTGTATATAATTGAATGTTGACTTAATGATTAAATGAAATAATATTTGTAAACTATGCAGAGTTCCTGGCACACAGTGGATGCTCATTAATTATTTCTCCCCATGTCTTTTCCTTTCCTGCCTTACCAATAGAACAAAAAGATCATGTTCTTCACTGATTTCTTTAAGTGGCTTGTCGGATCATAGAAATAAGAAAACATTTGGCTTAACACTCAATTTTTTATTTATTTAAAACTGTTCTCAATAGTTTCAGCTTGTTGTATGTACTATTCCTGGCTGATTAGAATAAACTGAAATTCCCGAGAGCAAGAATATGACATTTAATTAAATCAGCAGTGTACCAAAACATTGGGTCAGCTGTAGGTTTATGTTGTTTTTCAGCAGATCCAAGTTCTTATTACACTTCATGCCCCAGCTGGATGAGCGCAGGCCTGTGTATTTAGCTGTGTGCGTGCATACTCATGTTTGTTCCTTTGAGGATTCAGAACTTCTAATAAAAATGATTATAATTAATGCTTAATTAAAAGTACCTCCTATTACTGAAATGGAAAGAAGTGTTCTTTTATAAAATGCCTTAAATCATGTCTATACATTTCTTGTTGATAGTTTTATATAAAATAGCCTTCAAGATTTAGTAACAAGGTAAAAATGTGTCATTGGCATTTACTGAAAATAGCATTAGATAATTTGATATCATTATACAAATTCAATAAAAGATCTAAGACCATCAAATTCTACAGTTTGCAAATTTTTCTGTCTTCATGAATAAAACCACTTGTATGCATAACGATCAAACATTAATTTGTGGAAATTTTTTGTTTTTAATTCAGCAAGCTTACTACATACAGAATTATTCACCAATTTCATGAAAACAGTTGTACAGAATAGTTTAGTGACTATCCCCTTACACAACTTATACCTTCATACTGTATGTACTGTAATTAGAGATTGCAACCTGGCGGTGTAATTTTATTTTGTGAAATGAGAGCAGTAAGCAGGCAAAACAACATAAGCATGATGATATCAAGTAAAATTAAGTAGATCTCTATTTTATTAGTCAATAGTAATATTTTGAATGTATGTAGGATTTCTCTTGCCCTCTAAGTTTCATTTGCATTGCTGATATCTTTGTTTAATCAATTTGCATCACGCAGAAAATCTGTTTGTATCAGCCTAATCTTTTAATGACAATTTGAGAATACTTTCTCTTCCTTTGCTAGCTGCAAAAATAAAAATAAACACATTAATTGTTCAATGAGTTTTACAAAAACCATATTGTTTTTGTTTTTCACAAAGGAAAAATAATTCTGTTTATCATGTGAAGAGTGTCTCTCTTGTTCTACAGAATTTTGTCATCTACCTAGAACCTGGCTACACAAGTGAAAAGGAAAGGCCTGTGATTTTGATTCCACTTGAACCTATATAAGTCACTTATGCAGATAACTTTTATGGTATTTGTATGTCACTCCAATTATTTTTTTCTAATATTTTCTTTGAGAATAAATTACTGCTGTTTTATTACTCAAAATAAGAATTATTTGCAACAGGAATCTTCTATATTTTATGCCACATAAAAAAATTAGAAATGTTATTGTGACTTAAGACTTGTGTTTCCCTCTCTCTTTTCTGCATTCAGCTGTCCAAGGATCGAGTGTTATTTTCCGAACAGTGGAGGTCACATTACATAAAGAAGGCAATACGTTTGGTTTTGTAATACGAGGTAGGTGATGGTTAGAAAATATCAACCATTAGATATTCTTGGAGAATTCATCAGTGAAATATTGGAAGTGAACTAGAGAGCCATTCTCAAAGACTCTGATGTTTCCAGCCCATGAAGTCACCTTATAATATTTGCACCCGCTCTTTTTTGAAGAAAATGAGTGGTGAGTGGGAATCAAAAATGGATTGCAAATGACCTGGCTTTGTTTTCAGTCTGTCAGTGCAGAGCAGGAAGTCACTGTCTGTAGACCTTGTCTCTCCACAGTCATCCTACTTATTTGCCACTTCTCCACATCTGTTACCTTCCCTCTATGCTTTTCCATATCACTGAGTCAAAAACATTGCTCAGTGAAGGTTATCAGAGAGGAGGAAGTGGGGAAATGAGCAAAAAAGAAGTGGGATAAGGACAACTTTCTAATTATAGAACAGTAAGTCACAGGGATAGAATGTGCAGCATAGGGAATATAGTCAATAATACTGTAATAACTTGGTACGGTAACAGACCATTACTGGACTTGATCGTGGTGATTAATTTGTCAGGTATATAAATGTTGAATAACTATGTTGTGCACCTGAAACTAATATAATATTGTATGCTAATATAATATTATACTTTAATTTAAATTTTTAAAAAGATAAACACAAAAATTTTTAAAAAGTCATTATTGCCAAAAATCCCCGAGTTCATAATCTCAATAAAGATTACTGTGTGCTTTGCAAAAATAATGTTGAGTATGACTTGATTTGATTTAACACATTAGGATTAAGCAACTTTTTATTCTCCTGAATCGTTTTGGTATTACAGTTTTCTAAAAATGGTTTGAAGATAATTCAATCCCTTGGGGACCTATGTATATCAGCTCAACTCATCTTAATATGGGGATGAGATGACATTGATAATGAACATTTCAGGTGACTCCAGCTTTTCTGTAAAACCATTAATTCTGAGCTGTAATTTTGGCTTTTAATATTCTATTTTTTCTCATTAGCAGTTTTATCCCTTAAAGACTATGTAGATATTGGCAACTTATGATTTCTAGTGTGAAAGTGAGGTTCAATAGGGAACTATATGGGCAACAAGGATTTTTTTTGACAACAAGGAATCACATGTCTTGATTTTTTTGTTTTTGTCTGTGTTTCATGACAGTCAAAATTCTACCCAAATTATTGAAACATTAATTAAAATTAACCAAGCATCTTAATAAATATACAAACATCAAGGAGTAAAAGATGTGTTCATTCATATAGACTTGTGTTAAATGACTGAGTTTTAAGCGTTAGATTTCATTCTGCAGCAATCCTTTAGCAAATCAATCAATCAAACATTTATTAAGGATATGTTCAACAGTCAGGATAGTGCCAAGTACTCTAGAGTCATAAGACAGGACCCCTATCTACAGTAAATTACAGTCCAGTGAATTTAAGACATAAGTTGATAAAGTGCTCAAGTGAGCGGTAGGAAAAATGGGGAACAAGGAACTCACTGAGTGGTTTAGACTGGGAGTTATTACACTTCCCTGACCAGGTCCTAATGTACCCTAATAATTTACCATCATCTTGTCCACATTTCCATGTAAAAGAACTAGATGGCTACAATGAAAAGTCGGTATACAAGTAACCTTAGCCCAAGAGTGGTGTATAAAGATCTGTTTTTGCAATAGAGGTGTGAAAGAGAGGCATTTGAACTGCATGCCTCCAGGACTAATTATTGGAAAGGTGCAGTAAAAGTACTGCTGGTTCAAATATTTGTCACTAGTTGCTATATGGTTAATCAATAACCAATTAAATTGCTAGTGAAAAAGCTAAACCAACAGTAATTTAGCATTAAGAACTAAAGAAAGGCAGTTGAAATACACAACCACCTCAAGACAACTGATGATATAATGTTAACAAAATGTTCTTCCCATAGTTCTCAGGACTTTCAAATACCTGTATGTGCATGCGTGTAAGAGTCTTTTAATATGAGCCTGGAGTACTGCCTGGCACATTTTCAGTACTTAATAAATGAATGAATAAATAATTGAATGTTGCCTAGATTTGCATGGACATCAAACTCTTTAGTATTATACTGATTTTGAAACCTCAGGACTAATGAATTTTAGTATATGAATAACACATTTTTGTAGGTTTTAATAATCCCCTCAGTACATTGTTTGAACATAAAAGTTTGTGGAATTTTGCATAGTTTTTCAATGAGAATCAAATACAGAACTCATATTTTTAGATCAGTTTAAGATTTATCTGGAGGGTCTTTCTGGCTCAAAAGGTGGCCACCATCCATCTCTTAAGAATCACTGGTTAATCACAAAAAGAATTGCAGAGTAAAAAAGTAGTGTGGATACATGTTATCATGGCAGATAAGGCATTACAGCAGTAGAGACACTGAGCTAAACTTCTATCTATGGAGACCACCAGGACATTCAGAGAGGAGGGGAAGATTTTGCAGATGAAGCATATTCACTTAGTTCTGGAGAATTTTTTTCTTAGCCAATTAGAATGGATCTTAGTACAATAACATCAGCTTTAGCTACTGAATGGAATTACATTTCCAATGATACGTCACAGGTTCTAAAACCTTGACTCACCAAACAATAGAAGCTTGCCTGCATCCATAGGATGAAAAATGATGTTGTGGCCTAAATCTTGGAGAGTTAAATTTCAGGTAATTCCCTTACACCACACTATGGGAGTTGGTTTGGGCCAATAGGAAAATCACTCTGCTGTAAGTTACTTTTCACTTTGGACACACGTGGAAACTATCTACTTATTCTGTATCTAGTTATTCTCAACTATAAAATTATAGGTAGATGGACTCATCTAACAGATGGAGCCTTATATTCAGGTTTGGTTTGCACTGTGGCCCTGCCTGGCACTGATATTTTTACAAAAACATCCCAGGCGGTTGACGCTGATGTGCAGTCAAGATTGAGAATACCACTGGACTCTGGTTGGTTTTACACTTGGCTTTGCATCATCACCAAACTTCTGCAACCCAAGCACACCATGAAATTTGGTTCATTATTTTAAACACTGATGAAAATATCATATGTCATGAAATTTAGAGCTATCTCTCTCACACTTTAGCATCATTCACTATTATATATTTACATTTAGATCTCCAAGTCAGAATTATGGAAAGGTTTCTTGCTGTCTTTTCTAAATCAATACCCCTCTGGGGGAAAGCAAATTTATCTTTTTATGGTCACCTTGCAAATGAGAAGTTACATAATAGTATTTTTCTCTTAGGCTTGGTTTTCTAAGTTGGCCTCCCTACCTTTGCCAAGTTTGGGAAATGTCAGTCTGTCCTGCCAGGCAAACATTCAGGAGCAACTTCATGACAGTAACAGTCCTATTAGTCAGAAGCTGGCAAACTAGAGAACCCCCACATGGGCAGCCGGGATGGTGACGTGGGAGGGAGTCAGGTCTCATGCAGAGCGGTGAGGACACTGGCAATTTTCAGCCTTAAGATGAGACTTCACAGGTGTACAATCGGCCCTTGGAAAGGGAACATGTTGTCAACCCTTAGAAAACATTCCTTGTAGAAGAAACTGTACATTTTTATTTTATGGCTCTGGATAACAGAACAAAGATGAGTGGGTGAAAGTTGAAAAAAGATAGATGTGAGCTGAGTGTTAGAACCTTCTGGGTGTCCGTCCATTGTGCAATGGGCTGCCTCCAAGCTAATCAGCAGAACGACGGGCGCCTCTCATGGATACTGGCGGGGGGGCGGCAGATTAAACAAGCAGCACAACAGGATCCTAGATAAAAAAGAGGAGCTGTAGCCCTGGCTGGCGTAGCTCAGCGGATTGAGCGCAGGTTCGATTCCCAGTCAGGGCACATGCCTGGGTTGCAGGCCACGGCCCCCAGCAACAGCACATTGATGTTTCTCTCTCTCTCTCTCTCTCTCTCTCTCTCTTTCTCCCTCCCTTCCCTCTCTAAAAATAAATAAATAAAATATTTTTTTAAAAAAGAGGAGCTGTAATAAATTATCTTCTATCTCAAAGCTTCTCAGTTTCAAACATTTTTAAGGAGAAATTTTTTATACCAAATTAAAATTCCAATCTAGGCCTTCTAATTGGCTTGACATAATCTGCCAAGTTTGGCCCCAAGTTTTGAACATACCAATTTAACGGAGACCACTTGAGCCACTTCATTTTTTTTCCTCTCTTTTTTTATGACTTGGATTTTTCTTTTTACTTTGGTTTCTTCTCCCTGTGTGTCAGGCTGTAGACCTACTCACCTGGATTACTGCTCAGGTTAACCAGTGCCAGGCGTCCCTACCGGCACTTTGTTTATTGCTCACCCCTGTTCTGAATGGGCTCGTACCTGTTGTAATGGGTTGATGCTGTTGTCACACTCGTAGTTCAGTATTTTATATATCACCTGTGATTACAGACATATATTTGGTGAGAGGGGAAATGATTTCAAAAACATATTCCATATAAAATGAAGAAGATGTTTGAGGCTATTATATGCCAGAAGAAAAAAATGGGCGTGTTTTCCTCCACACATCAGCAAAATGTACTTCAGTTTCTCAGCTGGCATTTTGTGAGTGAAGTTTTTTAGTGAAAGAAGCTGTATTTCTTTTCTTTGCTAGGGGGAGCACATGACGATAGAAATAAATCTCGTCCCGTTGTGATAACATGTGTTCGTCCTGGAGGGCCTGCTGACAGGTAAACTTCATCTTTCTGTGTCATTATCCAAATAGACTTAAGGACTCTCGCATAGAAGTCGATGAGTTGTAAATTTCCTCGTGTAAGATAGATGTTAACTAGATATGTTAGAATGTGAAAACTGAAATAGTTTGGGCTGCAGAATCAAAAGAAAGTCTTGACACTAGTCTTTGGCAAGTGACTTAAGAGTTCTGAGCTTCGTTTCCACCACTGTAAAATATGGATGATAGCTATCTTTCAAGCTTTGTCAAAAATTGGAGATATGTGCTACCTTGCAGGGGACTTATCATCCTGTAGATAAGTGATAAAAGGCAGCTGGCATTTTTAAGGCAGGCTCTTGAAATGCATCAGCTTCATTTGCTAGTCTCCTAACCTGGAAAGACAGGTGGTGGTGGTCTGGTTCTCACTATTAACAACATCCTTATCAGTATTATGATTACCTTTTGATGATGTTTATGTATGTCTGAATGGAAGTAACTTTTAATAAAATGGAAGGAATATCATTGGTCTCTAGAGCTGTCTTTTCCTGGCTAATTTGAATATTATAAACCTCAGTGGGTATGTCCCAAGTAAACTCACAACTTATCTCAGGAGGTACTTATCTTTATATTAATTTCCACAGCAAAAGTTGAGCACACAGTGGTGGGGGAACACAGTGGTGGGGGGACACAACATGGCTGGAGAACCATTAGATCTTGTGGAAGGATAAAAAAAATGCACTGATCATCCCTGATTGCACTGTGTTTCAGACCAGGATATATGTCTAAAACCTTTCTTAAGCAACAGAAATGGCGATAATAATAAATACTACTTACTGAGCACTTACTATGTGCCAGAAACTGTGCAAAGTGCTTGGCAGACATTATCTTATTTTATTCTCCCAACCACCCATGAAATGAAGTATTTTTTATCTACATTTACAGATGACAAAACTGAGGCCCATTATGGTTAACTGACTTGCCAACTAGTACATCAGAGAACCAGGGTAGAAATTCAGGTTTATTTTCCTTCAAATCTCATACTGTGAACTCACATTTTTTTAAATTAATATTTAATATAAAATAAGAGAATGTGAAGACACTGTTTTCTCACTTGTGCTAAAACATATTTGCCTTTCCAGAGGATAATACAAAGTCAAATTTTCCAAGGAAATATTGCCTTTTTTCCCTTCTCATGTCTTTTCATTTCTTATTAACATTCAGAGTTGGAGTTGACACAAAATCAGGAGCAGGCTACTAGTTTGTGAGCAACGTGGTACCATATTAATGTAGGACTGAAGGAACTCTAAGAATTTAAGATTAAAAATTTAGAGTCATGGGAGTAAAGGGGAGAAAACTGTACTTGAACAATCATTAAAATAATAAAAAAAAATGTAGAGTCAAACACTTAGATAGTTATCTAACTGAAAGGTATTTAAGAGATCATTTTTATTCTTCCCAAGTCCTAAATTTATAATCCTGCCATTTGATTTTTTCGGCTCTGTGTCCCTCCCTGAGGCAGGATGGTTACGATCTGGAAGGTGCACCCTAGTGGTGTCATTAAGGTCCCCAGGGGTCTTCTCCCAATGCCTGGCTCTTAGTGTCTGTGGTCACAGCAGGGAGAATCATATTTGTCTGACTTTTCCAGTGAGTGTGAGACTGAATCAATTTAATGATCGCCAAATGGCCTTATAAATCAGTAGGAAATTTTACAGACTAGGGGATTTTTCACCAGTGTTCCCTATCCTGCTCGGGTTCACTGGTAATAAATTGAATGGAAGCAGCAGGCTTTTCTGCTCACCTGACTAGGAAAATAGGTGGATGCTATTTCCTGAACTCTAATAAATCAATTTTAGACATGTAGGCCAAAATCTAGAAGATAGAAATGTACTTTTATTACTTTTGCACCCCAAGAGTTAATTGTGAGTAACTTTAGATATTTGCTAATATGTGGTTATTTTCTTATTCCTGACTGTCGTACTGCAGCAGTTTTCTGTTCAGGGTTACCTCTTTACTCCCTTACCGTCACACCTGATGTTTAAAGGGAAACGTAAATGAGGTGGATGGCAGAACATGTGTGGAAGAACCACTTTGGCTAAGTGACTGTTAATGCTAAGCCCCATTATGCAAAATTAATAGAGACTGTTCCTTTGTTCTCCCTTCAGAGAGGGCACAATCAGACCTGGTGATAGGTTGCTCAGTGTGGATGGAATCCGCCTTCTTGGGACCACGCACGCTGAAGCCATGAGTATCCTTAAACAGTGTGGACAAGAAGCGACGCTGCTGATAGAATACGATGTCTCAGTAATGGGTATGTCCGTGTCCTGCAGTTGTGACCTCTAAGCTTTAGGACATGCCACCCTCCATCTCTGACCAACCACTTTGTATTGAGAATTAACTGTTAGGTCCTCCTGCAGCAGACAGAATTTCATCAATACCAGATCATTGCTCTGTTTGGGTTCAGGAAGAGGTGAGTGGTACTTTTCAGCAATTTAGAGTTCTTTTGTCAATACGCTCTATGAGAAGGTCTCATTCTGTCAGTGTTTCACCTAGCAATCAGCAGTTATAAGTGGATTACCACCCTTTGGCAGGAAAGTATCTCTGCCTTCCAAAGCACAAAAATAGTGTTACTAACGAAAGGGATATTTGTTCTTTAACTACAGAGGCTGGGAACAGTAGGGGATTCCTTTTCTTTTTGTAACTTCATAATATGAAGCCAGATAATCAGAATTAATGGAAATGACCATTTTATCGTCAGACTTGGGGACAAAGAAAGGAAATGAACATGTAATATCATTGATTAAAATCAGAAGTTAGATGCATCATTCTTTCTCTTAATAATGATTCCAGTAGAAAGTAATTTTATTTCTACTCTCACAGCTATAATAAAACTGGGACGGTAGTCTCATGTGGCTTTTAAATGTTAAGAGAGGCCAAAGATTTGTGACATGTTGACTGAGGTAGAAAATTTATGGGAGAATGAATTGGAACCTGAAATTGAAACTTAAATCTATATTGTAAGTACTCCTTCCAATTACCAGACTTGATTATGTGACCTGACTTTACCAACAAGTTTTGTGCTTGTGCGATGCAGCACAGAAGAAGAGATGTACTCTCTAACTACAGACTCCTTTATTTCCCGCTCTGTGTGATTCAGGTAGAGCATCGTTGCTTGAAAGTGCTCTTAGTCTGCCGTCAGCAGGAGATGGCTCAGAGAGGTGAAAGGTTCCTAAAGGGCTTACAGCGTGAGACTTACAGAGTTCTTAGCAAAATAAATAGGACAGTACGCCCTATTTATGACTGAACTTTTCTCCCTTCATTCTTCCTTTGTCTGGGTTTCCTTCCATCCCTCTTTTCTTTCTCCTTTTCATTTGTTACATGCTTTTGAATTAGATGTTTAGATGATTTGACTTCTGTTTTGAACTCTACTGATTTCTATTAATTTGGGTCATGTTATTACTTTCCTGTGTCTTAGTTATCTCACCTGTCAAATGGCCGCTTTTGTAATGCCTATTTTAAAAGACAGTGATAAGCTAAAATAAAATCATACAAGTAAATATGTTTTAAAGTTGATACCAAGTATTATTAACATTAAAAATTGAAACAGATGTTTGACATATTTAACTCATTCATTCAGTCTAAAAGTATTTATTGAGCATAGTGGCAAGTACCAGTCATACAGATTAATGAACCCGGTCCCTGGCATTATGAAGCTTGCAGTTCATGCAGAGAACAGACAGTAAACCAGACTTTACCAAACAAACAGTCATGAAGTGTGATCACTGCCTACCCTGAAGGGCATGGGTGGGATTCTGTGATAGGGAATCAGGGCAGGCAAGGTGAGTGTTGGCAGGTGCCAAAAATAGGGTAGTCATTGACGAGGTGACAGGTAAGCTAAAACCCAAAGGTTTGGAGAGAACCAGCTTCCAAACTGAAGGCAACATAGTAGTCTCTAAAGCCCACAGTCTACCTCAGAGAGACAAGGGCTGCCCCTGGGGATGGGCAGCACTTCAGAGGAGATTTCTCCCTGTCTTATTATTGTCAGTCAGGAAGGGGTGGGGTGACCACTTGTCTGCCTTCTCCCCAACTCACACTCAGATTTGGAATGATGCCTGACAGTTATCACACTCCAGCGTTGTCAGATATCCCCCAATATAGGGGAAAGGAGGCCGTCTGGAAGGGGACACATTAACAGTTCCTCTAAGTTGCTAGAATGAGATTATTATACAAAGAATTTCTCTACCAGCCAAAAACAGAAAGTTAAAATTTTAATATACCATTTATAATAGAAATAAAATAATGAGGTTCCTGTAAGAAATAAATATAACAAAAGTTGTAGGAGCCATTAAGATGTGTGTGTTTATATACGTATATACACATATATATATGTCTATATATACATATATATACACACCCACACACAGAGCATACAGAAATAAATGACTTCTATCACATTCTTAGATGGGAAGTCTTAGTATCTGGAAGATGTCACCTCTCTGAAATGTATCCATAAATTAATTATATTCAAAATCTCAAAAGAATCTTGAGGGTGGGGAATCTTAATAAGCTGTTTCTAAACTGTATGTAGAGTAGGAAAAGTGGGAGGGGAGACAGCGAAATGTTTTCAAAACAATATGAAAGCAGAGAAACTTGTTCTGAGCAACAGCAAGACTTCTAAAATTGTGCCACTAAAGTGTGTGTAATATTAATAGGGGTGAAGAGACCAACAGGAGAGAATGGAATAGCTAGAAACAGACCAGTGCAGGCAGAGAGACAGAGGCGTGGTCTTACATCAGTGGGCAAAAGTTGAACTAACTAGTCCGTAAACGATGCTGAGTCCATTAGTTAGCCACTTGAGAAAAAGCCAGTTAAATTCCTACTTCACATCACACCCCAAAATATATTCTGGATTTATGTAACCATTTCCTATTGGACTGGTATTAGAAATAACTGGAATGAATATCCTTTTACCCAAATCTTTGTCTGTATTTCTGATTTCATTAAGTCAAAGGGTATATTTCTTTTTAAAATATCTGACAACGTAATTTCAAATTGTCCCCCACAAAGGTTACACTACAGTCTAGGGAAAAAGCAGGTTTGCAGTTGTTTGTATGGAAAATAATACAGAAATTAATAAATAGTAATACAAGGATGCACTCCGGGTTTCCCGCACGCACTACCACAAACTGACTTTTGCGTCATCCTGTAGTTTACAGTCCCAGCAGTGTTTTACGTGCGCCTCTGTCACTAGAGCTCGGCAGCATTGACTGTTAGGGCTTTTAATTGTTCTGATGTTGAATGAAAGTTGCATTTATATTTTAATTTACTTAAAAAAATTTCTAGTGCAAGTGAATGCTGTGTCACATGAACACTAGCCATTTTTGTTTTCTGCTCTCTGCTTATGTCCTTCCTTCATTTACCTATTGGAGGTGCCCTTAGTTCTTTTTTAAATTGGTTTGCATAAACTATTTATATATTAAAAACATTAGTTTTTTGTAAAAACTTTCCTTGGTAGGTTATTTGCTCTTTTTGTTATACTGAAGTTTATTTCCTTTTGGTTTTGGTTTTGGTTTTTGGATCTAGGATTTTTCTTAGGATATAAATAATATTTTTCTAAATACTTACCAATATACCTGGGTCTGTTAAAAAAGCATCTATCACATACCCACTGATTTGTGACATTTTTAATCATACACTAAGTTTTTCAATATGCCAGACACTAGATTGGGGCTAGTTGTTCTAATCTCCACATCTAATTTCACAGCAGCATTCAGGGCAGGAATTTTGAATTAAAGTCTTAGCATAAGGGCACCAAGTGCCACAAAAGAACACACATTCATTTTTTAAATTATTTATTACATACTACATTTGTTGTAGTATTCTTTTTTATTTTTTATTTTTTAAAGTATTTTTTTCCATTACCATTTTGTCCCTTTATACCCCATTCCCCTCCTCAATCAGCACACCGTTGTCTGTTTCCATGAGTCCTTGTTCCTTTTTGCTCAGTCCCTCTACCCACTACACTAACCTCCCCCAACCCCTGAGGTGTCATTCTGCTCGCTCTGTCTCCAGTTTGCTTGTTAGTTCAGTTTGTTCATTAGATTCCATATATAAGTAAAATCAAATGGTATTTGTCTTTCTCTGACTGGCTTATTTCTCTTTGCACAATGTTCTCCAGACCCATCCATACTGTCACAAAGGATAAAACTTTCTTCTTTTATTGTGGCTAAGTAGAATTCCATTGTTTAAATGTCCCATAGTAGTTTTACCCACTCATCTACTAATGGACACGTGAGCTGCTACCATGTCTTGGTGATTATAAATAACACTGCAATTGACACAGGGGTGCTTATGTTCTTTTGAATTAGTGTTTTGGGGTCTTTTGGTTATATTCCCAGAAGTGGGATCACTGGGTCAAAAGGCAGAACTATTTTTAACTCTTTGAGTTATTTCAGTCCTGCTCTCCACATGGCTGCAGCAGCCTGCATTCCCACCAATGGTGCAACAGGGTTCCCTTTCTCCACATCCTTGCCAGCACTTGTTTGTTGATTTATTGATAATAGCCATTCTGACAAGTGTGAGATGAGATCTCATTGTGGTTTTAATTAGCATCTCTCTGATGATCAGTGACATTGAGCATCATTTTATATGTCTATTGACCATCTGTATGTCCTCTTTGGGTCTGTTTAGGTCCTTTGCCCAATTTTTAATAGGGCTGTTTGTTTGTTTTTTAGTGTTGAGTTTTGTAGGTTCTTTATAAATTTTGGATATTAACCCCTTAACACAAGTACTGGTGGATATGTTCTCCCATTCTGTGGGCTGTCTTTTTATTTTGCTGATATTTTCCTTTTCTGTGCAAAACTTTTTAGTTTGATGTAGTCGCCTTTGTTTACTTTTTATTTTGTTTCCCTTGCCTGGGGAGATATATCCCATGCAAATTTTCTACAAACAATGTCGAAGATTTTGCTGCCTATGTATCTTCTAGGATTTTTATGGTTTGCGGTCTAACATGTAATCTGCTTTAATCTGCCTTTAATTTATTCTTGTGTGTAGTGTAAAGAAGGTGATCTAGTTTCATTATTCTGCATGTAGCTGTTCAATTTTCCAACACCATTTATTGAATAAACTATCTTTAGCCCATTATATGTGCTTGCTCCCCCTATTGAATATTAATTGACTTTAAAGATGTAGGTTTATTTCTGGGCTCTTTGTCTGTTCCATTGATCTGTGTGTCCATTTTTATGTCAGTACCAGGCTGTTTTGATTACTATGACCTTTTATTATAATTTGATATTAATTGGCATGATTCCTCCAACTTTGTTCTCTCTCAGGATCACTGTTGGTATGTGGGGCCTTCTGTGGTTCCATATAAATTTTTGAAATATTTGTTCTAGGTCTGTGAAATACATCTTTGGGATCTTGATAGGAATTGCATTAAATCTAAAGATTGCTTTGGGCAGTATGGACATTTTAATGATGTTAATTCTTCCTATCTATGAACACAGTATGTACTTCCACTTCTTTGTATCTTCTTCAATTTCTTTCTTCAGTGTCTTATAACTTTCTGAGTACAGGTCTTTTCCATCCTTGGTTAGGTTTATTTCTTGGTATTTTATTCTTTTGGAAGCAGTTGTGAATCAAATTGTTTTCTTAATTTCTCTTCCTGTTAGTTCATTATTGATCTAAAAATGCAACTGATTTCTGGATATCAATTTTGTACCTGCTACATTGCTGAATTTATTTATCAGTAGTAGTAGTTTCTTGGTAGAATGTGTGGTGTTCTCTATGTGCAGTATCATGTCATCTATAATAAAGACAGTTTTATTTCATCCTTCCTAATTTATATCTTTTATTTCTCCTTGTATGATTGCTGTGGCTAAGACTTCCAGTACTATGTTGAATAAGAGGTGAAAGCAGATATCCCTGTCTTGTTCCTGATCTTAAGAGGAACACTTAAGGTTTTTGCTTGTTGAGTATGATGCTGGCGGTGGGTTTGTCATATATGGCCTTTTTTATGTTGAGGTATGATCCCTCTAGTCCCACTTTGCTGAGAGTTTTTATCATAAATGGGTGCTGGATTTTATCAAATGTTTTTTTCTGCATGCATTGATATGACCATGTGGTTTTTATCCTTCAATTTGTTTATGTGGTGAATCACATTTATTGATTTGAAAATGTTGTACCAACCTTGTATTCATGGAATAAATTCCATTTGGTGTGCGATCATGGTGTGTGATCTTTTTGATGCATTGCTGTATTTGGTTTGCTAATATTTTATTGAGGGTATTACATCTGTGTTCATCATGGATATTGGCCTACAATTTTCTTTCTTTGTAGTGTCTTTATCTGGTTTTGGAATTAGGATAATGCTGGCCTCATAAAATGAGCTTGGCATCAAACATCCCTCCTCTGAATTTTTTGCAATAATTTGAGAAGGAGGTGTTAGTTCTTCCTGGATGTTTGGTTAATTCACCTGTGAAGCTATCTGGTCCAGGGCTTTTGTTTGTTGGGAGTTTTTGATTACCGCTTCAGTTTCACTAGGTGTAACTTGTCTGTTCAGATTCTCTTGATTTTTCCTGATTTAGTTTTGGAAAATTATATGTTTCTAGGAATTAATCCCATTAGTCCAGGTTGTCCAGTTTGTTGGTGTATAGTTTTTCAAAATATTTTCTTACAGTCCTTTGTATTTCTTTGGTGTCAGTTGTTATTTCTCCTCTTTCATTTCTGATTTTATTTCTTTGGGCCCTCTCTCTTTTTATGTTAATGAGTCTGGTTAAAGGTTTGTCAATCTTGTTTATCTTATCAAAGAAGCAGCTCTTAGATTCATTGATCTTTTGTTTCATTTTTTTAGACTCTTTGTCATATATTTCGGCCGTGATCTTTATTATCTCCTTCTTTCTACTCACTTTGGGCTTTGTTGTTCTTTTTCAAGTTCCTTTAAGTGTAAAGTTAAACTATTTATTTGAGCTTTTTTTGTTGTTTGAATTTCCATCTTAGGATTTCTTTCCTTTTTTTCACAGATTTTGGATTGTGGCGTTCTCATTTTTATTTGCTTCGAGGTATTTTTTATTTCATCCAAGATCTCATTGTTGACCCATTCATTGTTTAATAACATGTTATTTACCTTCCATGTCTTTGTGTGTTTTTCTGTGTTCTTCTTGTGATTGTTTTCTAGTTCATAGTATTGTGGTCAGAGAAGATGCTTGATATGATTTCAGTCTTCCTAAATTTACTGAGACTTGTTTTGTGTCCTAATATCTGGCCTATCTTAGTTAAGGGTCCATGTGCACTTGAAATATATGTATATTCTGCTGCTTGGGAGTGAAATGCTCTGAGGATATCAATTGAATCCATTTGATCTGGTGTATTGTTTAAGTCTGCTGATTCCTTGTTGATTTTCTGTTTGGAATACTTATCCATTGAAGTGAATGAGTTGTTAAAATCCCTGATGATGACTGTATTTCTGTGGATCTCTCCCTTTCTGTCCATCAAGATTTGCTTTACATATTTAGGTGCTCCTATGTTGGGTGCATAAATGTTTACTAGGATTATATCCTCTTGTTGGATTGTTCCCTTTATCATTATGTAGGATTCTTCTTTTTCTCCTACTATAGCCTTGTTGAATATTAGAATTGCTGCCCCAGGATCTTTTCCTTTCCATTTGTATTAAATATCTTTTTCCATTCCTTTTCTTTTAGTGTATGTGTATCTTTCCATCTTATATGTATCTCTTGGAGGCAGCATGTATATAGGTCTTGTTTTCTTATCCATTCAGCTACCCTATTTCTTTTGGTTGGAACATTTAAGGCATTTATACTTAAGGTGATTATTGATAGATACATATTTACTGCCATTTTATTGTTAGACTGTTTTCCTCTGTTTTCTTTTTCTTCTTCTTAAAGCAAGCCCTCCTTTAACATTCTTTGCAGTACTGGTTTGGTGATAACAATTCCTTTAGCTTTTTCTTGTTTTGGAAACTCTTTATTTCTCCTTTAATTTTAAATGACAGGTTTGCTGGGTAAAGTAGACTTGGTGTAGGTCCTTGCTGTTCATTACTTTGAATATTTCACACCATTCCTTTCTGCCTTGAAATGTTTCTGTTGAGAAATCAGGTGACAATCTAATTGGTGCTCCCTTGTATGTAGTGACCTGCTTTTCTCTTGCAGCTTTTAGTATTTTCTCCTTTTCTTTAAGCCTTGCCATTTTACTTATGATGTGTCTCAGTGTAGACCTCTTTGTGTCCAACTTGTTTGGTACTCTCTGAACTTCCTGGACTTGTATGTCTTTTTCCTTCACCAGATTAGGGAAGTTTTCAGTCATTATTTTTTCAAATAGGTAATTGATCCCTTGTTTGCTGTCTTCTCCTTCTGGTATTCCCATGATGTAGATGTTGTTATACTTCATGTTGTCTATAATATTTTTGAAGTTCTCCTCATTTTTTTAAATCCTTTTCTCATTTTGCTGCTCTGCCTGGGTTTTTTTCTCTACATTGTCTTCCAAATCACTGATTCAATCCTCTGCTTCATCTGACTTACTATTTATTCCTTCCAGTGTGTTTTTTATTTCAGATATTGTATTCTTTATGACTGGTCCTTTTCTATGGTTTCTATGTCTTTTTTCATGCTATTGACTAACTTTATAATCATTACTCTAAACTATCTGATAAATTGCTCGCCACCATTTCACCCAACTCTTCTTTTGGATTTCTTCTTTCATTTTGGATTTCTTCTTTCTACTTCTGTCTTCCCATCTTGGCTGTTTCTTTGTATTTATTTCTGTGTATTAGGTAGATCTGCAAAGCCTCTGGTGCAGTCCTTTTTCAGATGCTGTTTATGACTAGCCCTGGGCAACTTTTTTTGAGCTATCAGTGGTCCATAGCACGTGGCTCCCTCTGCTAGGCCTGTTTGTATGCAGAAAGAGCCAGGCTGAGCACCAAAACTGCCTTTTAACAACACCAGGTCTGGGACAGGGTCAACAAATGTCTCAGAGCTCCCAACATTCCGCCTTGGTTGTTCAATTTAATCAGTGATGGAGTCTCAAGCTGTACTCAGCAGCCTGGCTTAAGCTCCACAAGGCAGCTAAAATAACTCCTGGGGGCAGGGCTATTGCTACCCCTCAGGCTGATGCCACTTAGAGAGGAGTCTCTGCCTGAGAAAAATGGCTTCTGCAGTGTGGGAAACGACTCAGCACAGGAAACATAGTAGCTATTTTTTCAGTTCTCTCTGCAGAGCCACCAGCCCCAGACTTTCCTCACTCATTTCTAAACCACTCTGTCCTCCCTCTGTCAGAGCCCAGAGTAAGTGGCTGCAAATGAAATTTTTGCATTGGCCATTAAAAAGGCTCTCTGTGTCTCTAGCTATCTCTAACTGACAGACAAACCCCAGTGCATCTCACAGCTGGATGTTATCTGGGTTCCTTTCCCAGCTCTAGTGCTGTAGACTGGGGTGCCCAGGTTGGGGATAAACCCCACACTTCTTAGGGGGAACCCCCCAGCCACTAAAATATCCCTCCAGAACTTCAGCTCTTGCCCATGGGAGCCCAGCCAGTCCTCTCACACCTCCTCCACACTCCCTACCAGACATGTTATGGTGATGTGATTTCTTCTGCCTGTTTGTGGTTATAAGGCTTCTTTCAGGTTGTATTCAGTTGGTTATTCAAGATAATTTATCTACAATTTAGTTGTAATTCAGATTATTCCTCGGAGGAGGTTAGGGCAGCTTTCGATTACTTCTCTGTCATCTTGGGTCTCTCTTAGTGTATTGTTTTAAACCTTGTTAACTTTATTAAGCAAATGACCAAACTCTGATTTGGGTTTTTATTTCTCTCAAGTTCCTTTTTCTCTCTTTTCTTTCTTTTTTTTTTTACCACTCTTGGGATTACTTGCTTACTCTCTTTCTCTCTCTCAATTTCTTCTTTCTTCACTATGTAGTTCACTATGCCCATTTAAAAACACAATTAAAAGTTAAACATTATATTCCCAGTAGCAGTGTATAGGAGTTTCCCCTGCTTTACATCCTTACCAGCACTTGCTCTTTTCAGTCTACTGTTTCAGGATAACCATATTGATGGGTGTGTAGTGGTATCCTCTTGTAAGTTTAATGTATGTATCCTGGATGAATAACCATGTGGAGTGCCTTTTAATTTGGCAGGAGAACATACTTCTTGCATTGATTCTACTTTTAATGCTTTCTTTTATTTACACACTATTAAATTAATGACACAATATATCTTAGAAAGTGTATGTCTGCAATCATAGATATAAATATTGATTTTATTTATATACTATTAAAAGTACACAAACTATTGTATTTCTTTGTGTGTATGCATGTACAATCATAGATACTGATATCTTGATCCTAGACACAGATATATTTTCTCATAAATATCAGAGCATAAATTTTAGCAAATTCGATAGTCTATTTAGGAACACTTTTGAAACTATTACTTTTATTAACTAAAGTAGAATTTAGACTGTGTTAAAATTTTAAGGAACATTTATTGAGATAAAGAAGACTGTGGGAGGAATAGTTTTGGGAGGAAATTAAGAGTTCAGTTTTGGATATGTTATGTTTGAGTTGTATATCCCTCATCCAAATGGAAGTATGGAGTAGACAGTTTGATATTTAAGAAGGGATTGGGACAGGAGATGTAAATTCTTGCATTATCAGCACAGAGATGAACCTTAAAGGCATGAGGCATCTTAGGAGAGTAAGCTTGAACAAAGAAGATAGAGACCCAAGAGCTGAGCTCTGGGACCCTCCAACAGTGATAAGTCAGGAAGGTGAAGATGAACCTGGAAAATAAATTGAGAAGAGGCATTCAATGATGGAGATGGAGAACCAAAGCAGAGTGTGGAGTCATGGAGGCTAGAGCTTTTTCTTTATAAAATTGTTATAAATATACTACTGCACACACAAGTTGCTGTGAAGGGAAAAAGAGTTAATGTATATGTAGTGTTTGGCACGTAATATGTATTCAATAAATATAATTAATTATTTTAAATGTTTATAGGTTTTTGAAAAACCTCCATTATTGGTGAAATGTATTACCAAATAATTAGGTATGAGAGCCCTTGTGTTGAAAATCAAGTCACATAAAATCCATCTGAAAGGGCAAAAGTTCTGAAAACAATGACTTCTGTAAAATTTAGTGTCTTTTGAAGTCAGACAAACTTGGTTTTGAATCTTGGCTCTCTGTTGACCTTGGACAAGTTATTTAGCCTCTTTAAGTTTCAGCTTCCCAATCTCTATAGTAGGGATGATAGTAGTACCTTTTTGAAGGATTGATAAGGCCATTAAGTGAATGACTAGAGACTATATAGAAAGTGCCTATCATAACTAGTATTTCCATGGTCTACCTCCCTAAAATGAACCTCAGTTCTCCCATTACCCTGGGTTAAGAGGCAGGTGGAGCTTTAATCTGTGATAACATCAAGTCCTTGGTAGAAAGAATATTTGGTAAATGATGTGTTCTGAATCACTTTATTTTCTAAAACTCATCAAAATACTTATTTTACTTAAACTTTTGCTGAAAATATTTCTAAAATATGTTTCTGAGAATGTATATTAAATTAAAGATACTTCACTCTTTGCTAGAAAGAAGAGCACACTGTTATCTCATGGATAGCATTTTGAAGATCAGTTCTAAGACCAATATAATAGTCAATAGGTATAGAAGATTGTCCCAAATCTGTACTGACTTATAGCTTACTCTGGATCTTAAAAATTACACAATTCCCTAATCACTGTTTATTTTATAGTTTTCCCCTGTCCTCCATGGGAAGAGCTATGGATGACTGTCAGCTAATATGGAGTTCTTATTGGCTGTATAACACAAGGCTCACTGGAGTGTAATATAAATAAGCTTTCTTACTAAGAAACAGTAATCTTAGTCATTTCCATAGATGTCAAATGTAACCAACAATATATTGTGGTTGATAATAAAGATGGAAAGATAACTAAAATCTTTCTCCCAAATGTCCTGAATTTGCCCACTGTTGTGCCCAATATTTAATGTTCCTTTCAAAAATATACTACATATATATCCAATGCAAATCCACCTCGCTCCTGATGCTGCTCTTATTTGGCTCACTCCATCTCTCATTTTCTCTCCCTTTTGAACCCCTGTAGCACTTTCCTGGCAACTTTAGAGGGTGTTTACATTTTGCCGTGCCTTAGTTATCTATGTATCTTTTGGTTGTGTCACTCATTTCCTTACACTCCTTGGGACACTAATTGAATTGTCTTTTTTTCTTATTTCTATGGCACCTCTCACACAAGAATCTTCAGACATACACATAGGAGGCTCTTGATGATAATCGTGGATTGAACAATGCATTCACCCAGAGATTAGATGTTCTTATGACTATCATCAAATGGGTGTGTTTAGAATACAGCAAAACATTAATGTTTATATTATAATTTTAAAGGGTGAAGGGATTAGCCAAAGAACATATAAGCATGACCCATTGACATGGACAACAGTGTGAGGATTAATCGCCTGAAGAAGTGGGGGTGCTGGGTAGAGGTGGGCAAAGAGGAAAATTGGACCAACTGTAATAGCATAAACAATAAAAATACCATTTAAATTTTTTAAATGAATTTACTTTATGATACCATATTACATTGAATAACATTCTCTATCTTTAAATCACAAAACCTCTTAATCTATCTAGAGTGTTTTTCTGAATTCCTCTAAGTCCATAACTCTACTTTTAACTATTACTTTTTCTGCTCAGCTTCATACTTTTCCTTTTATTCACCTGAAATAAGCCAACATGTAAGCCAAGGGTACTGAGAAAAATGTTACCCTTTCCTTAGAAATACTCAAGTGTATTCAACCTTCGCCCAGCTATAGGGATGGATAGTCCCGATTTATAATTAATCCTAAGCAAACATAAATAAGTAAAGTTCAAGTAATTGTTTTATCAGAAATGTGATACCATATTTTTCAGGCCATAAGAAGCACCTAGGTTTTAGAGGAGGAAAATAGCAAAAAAATTTTTGAAACAAAAAATGTGGTAAAATATTTAATAACATAAATAACATAATACTTCACCAATGTAAATATAAACAGAACTCAACAGCAGCATTAACACCCATTATTTCTCCCAAATTTGGGGGCGGGGGGAGCACATCTTATAGTCCAAAAAATACAGTAAGTCTTTATAAGTGATGATTAACTCACTTGCAATAAAAAATATAGGTTTATTGGTATTATTATCACAACTGGATTTTGCTTATGGTTAATCCATACTTTTTATACTCCCTTGAAGGAGAGGCAACAAACTGAAGGGCATAGCATGGAATGTATATTTCTTTGGTCTGCATAGTGGTTTTGAAAAGTTGGAATTAGTTTCTAACATTTGAAAACAAGGACTTTTCATTTTTTAAAAAAATCTAAATATCTAGCTGTGCTTAACAATTTGATAACACTGGACCATCCCTCCTGCATATAACCATTGGCTTTGAGTTGAGTCTTAAGCTGCCTCTTTGGAATATTCACTCCATTTGGTCCAAATTGTTTCTGTGACACAACACCTTACGGCAAGTCCATATCATACATACATCCTACAGGCATTTGGGATTGTGATCCTTGCTGTAAGACCACGACCTTTCTGTTTCAGCCAGCTCAGCTCCAAGACAGTAATTTGTATTGTCTTTCAAAAAGAAAGACCCTACTGGAAGTTCCTGTTACCTTATTCAACATTCTTCTCTATCTAATCTCTTATTTCCCAAAGTAGATATGTAAGGGTATCTGGGAGGAATGTGAAAAATTTTGGCAAAATAGAATTGAGAGCTGAGATACTCAACCTAACTCATTGGCACAGCCCACTTTCTCTCTCCCTCTCCTGTGATCCACTGTTGGTCCCATTCTCAGCCCTTCCAGGCCAGCTTCGGCCTGCCTGGTATACCCTGATTGTCTCCTTGGACTTGGGGACAGACATGTACTCGAAGGTTCATCCCTAATAAGTTAATCATTTGTTTCTAGGTCTCTGAAGTGATTTGGATAATCTGATTTTAATGTAAGAGGTACCCATTATACTCTGGTTACTCTTCAGATCACATAAGTCTTTTGCCTTTTAAAAGCTACATATTAACATTTTTTAAGTACCTAAATAACGGTAAGGTAACAATATAAAAAACACTGTAGAACCTCCAGCCAAGATGGAAGCATAAGTAGATACACTTTGCCTCTTCACACAACCAAAAGAAGGACAACAGCAAATTTAAAAACAAAAAAAAATAACAAGAACTGCCATAAAATTGAGCTGTATGGAAGTACAACAACCAAGAAGTTAAAGAAGGAACATTCATTCAGACTGGTAGGAAGGATGGAGATGGGCAGCCAGGGTGTAGACACGCAACCAGGATGGAGAGGACAAGGCAGAGTGGCAGCTGGAAGAACAGATGAGGCAGCAGCTGGCAGACTGGGTGGTCCCACATTTGCATGCTGATAAACCAAGAGGAACAACTGGGGAGCAAGACAGAACATGCAACCCAGGGTCCCAGCACAGGAAAAGAAAGCCTCAAAACCTCTGGCTGTAAAACTGGGGGTTGCATCAGTGGCAGAAATTCCCAGCTTCACAGGAGAGTTCATTGGAGAGACCCATGGGGTCCTAGAATGTGCATGAGCCCACCCACCTGGGAATCTGCACCAGAAAGGCCCAATTTGCTTGTGGATAGCAGGGGAAGTGTCTGAAAGCTGGCCAGGAGCTGAGCAAGTGGCATTGTTCCCTGTCTGAACCCTTCCCCACATACAGCAGAACAACACAGCAACTTGTGTTGTTCAAAGGCTCCACCTCTTACAATGTAACAGGTGAACAAAGGCAAAGAAATATGGCCCAAATGAAAGAACAAACCAAAGCTCTAAAAATAGAACTAAGTGATGAAGAAGTAGCCAACCTATCAGATGCAGAATTCAAATCAATGGTAATCAGAATGCTCACAGAAATGGTTGAGTACGGTCGCAAAATAGAGGAAAAAGTGAAGGCTATGCAAATGAAATAAAGGAAAATGTACAGGGAATCAACAGTGATGGGAAGGAAACCAGAACTTAAATCAATGATTTAGACCAGAAGGAAGAAATAAACATTCAACCAGAACAGAATGAAGAACCAAGTATTCAGAAAAATGAGGAGAGGCTTAGGAACCTCTGGGACAACATTAAATGTTCCAACATCCAAATCATAGGGGTGTCAGAAGGAGAAGAGGAAGAGCAAGAAATTGAAAACTTATTTGAAAAAACAATGAAAAAGAACTTCCCTAATATGGCAAAAGAAATAGACTTCCAGGAAGTTCAAGAAGCTCAGAGAGTCCCAAAGAAGTTTGACCTAAGGAAGCACACACCAAAGCACATCATTACATTAGCCAAGATTAAAGATAAGGAGAGAATCCTAGAAGCAGCAAGAGAAAAGGAGACAGTTACCTACAAAGGAGTTCCCGTTAGACTATAAGCCAGTTTCTCAAAAGAAACCTTACGGGCAAGAAGGGGCTGGAAAGAAGTATTCAAAGTCATGAAAGGCAAGGACCTACATCCAAGATTATCCTATCCAGCAAAGCTATAATTTAGAATGAAGGGCAGATCAAGTTTTCCCAGATAAGGTCAAGTTAAAGGAGTTCATCATCACCAATCCCTTATTATATGAAATGTTAAAGGGATTTATCTAAGAAAAAGAAAATGATCAAAGATATGAACAGTAGAGTGACAACAAACTCACAACCATCAACCACTGAACCTAAAAACAAAAAACAAAAAAACAAACCAAGCAAACAACTAGAACAGGAACAGAATCACAGAAATAGAG
Organism: Tonatia bakeri; assembly: GCA_004024845.1. Classification (NCBI taxonomy): domain Eukaryota; kingdom Metazoa; phylum Chordata; class Mammalia; order Chiroptera; family Phyllostomidae; genus Tonatia; species Tonatia bakeri. The sequence continues at coordinate 65,177 of PVIA01008899.1, forward strand.
TACATGAAGGGTTATCAGTGGGGAGAGGGAGGAGGGAGAAAGGGGGAAGGCACAGGGAATAAGAAGCATAATTGGTAGGCACAAAATAGACAGGGGAAGGTTAAGAACAGTATGGGAAATGGAGAAGCCAAAGAACTTGCATGTACAATCCATAGACATGAACTAAGGGGTGGGGGGTGTGGTGCAGTGCAGAAGGCAATAAAGAGGAGAAAAAATGGGACAACTGTAATAGCATAATCAATAAAATACATAAATTTTTAAGGTTTTAAAAAGATTTTATTTATTTTTAGAGGGAAGGGAAGGGAGGGAGAAAGAAAGGGAGAGAAACATCAATGTGTGGTTGCCTCTTACACATCCCCTAGTAGGGACCTGGCCCACAACCTAGGCATGTGCCCTGACTGAGAATCAAACTAGTGACCCTTTGGTTCAGAGGCCCGTGGTCAATCCACTGAGGTACACCAGCCTGGAATAAAATATATTTTAAAAAATACTGTAGAATATCACTCAGATGCTAATTCCTTCTAGAGTTTTAGTATTATATTAGGTGCTAAGGTGATGAGCATGGTTTCAGAGTAGGAGAAACATGTATTCATAATTTAATATTGACCTTTTCCCTAAAGGCCCATTTGACTATATTGTAAGTGACATCCATTGTGATAGAATCAGAAGGATCCTTTAAATCTTTTTTACCACCATACCTCACTTATGACGTGAGGGGACCAGACTACATCATCACAAAGGAGCTTCTAGCTCTGATATTCTATGACTGTTTGAATATAGTAACTCCTCACAAAAGATCTAAGTTTTATCACTTTTTCCATTAACATAACTCCAAAGTAAAATACTGTAAATGAAAATATTTTAAATATAATATTTAAGTGTAGTTCAACCTGAATTAAAATGGTTACAGCTAAAGCCACTATCTAAAAAGGAAAGTTGGTCATTTCCCTTGTTAATCACAAGGAACCCAGCAGTCCCATTAACAGCAATAAATGTCCCAAGGAGTATTTCCCAGCATTCTTGTCAGAAGCATTAGGCCAACATTCTGCTGTGAAGCCATGGATCTTGGTGTTCTGAGACATTTAATAAACTAATAAAATGGCTAAAATTTCCTCAGATTGAATATTATGCTTCTAAAATTAAACATATCCCTTAAGGGGAAAATTAGCCTTTTAATCTTAGTGTATTTTAGAAAAATGAAAAGCTGACTGAACTTTGTCAGGGGAAATCTCTCTTGGCATGGTAAGTTTCTCTGAGGTCATGTACATGTCTTAGATACGTGAGAATTGCTTTCATTTATATTTCTTAAAGAAATAGCAGACAAGCACTTTTGTTGATCATAAGGTCGGTTCTTGACCATCTATTTAAGTATTTAAATACTGTCAAATCAAACTTCCTTTTCTCCTCCTTCTTCTTCTTCTTCTTCTTCTTCTTCTTCTCCTCCCCCTCC
>PVIA01008900.1:0-66620 GCA_004024845.1 Tonatia bakeri
AGACAGTAGGTAGAAAATAGACAGGGGGAGGGTAGGAATAGTATGGGACATGTAGACACTAGAGAACTTATGACACATGGACATGAACTAAAGGGGGGAATGAGGGTGGGAGGGAATGGGCAGGGTGGTGGGGAGTGAGGGGGGAAAATGGGCCAACTGTAGTTGCATAATCAATAAAATAAAGAATTAAAAAAAAAGAAAACAGGAAGCTGGACTTCTCAACTTACTCTGAGTTAGGCATTCACACTGCGGTTTCATTACTTGGTATATCAGTTTGATTTTGTTGAACATCGCAAACATTAGCATTTCAAAGTAAATACCAAAACCCTAAATCCAAAATAAAACATTAGATGATTTTTTGGACTGGCACCTTTTTCCCTTTCATTTTCATAAGTGAATTCATTTAGCAATCTCTGCCCATGAAGCCCAGCTGATACTCCCCTACCCCAGTCCGCCATGCTGTCACTGGGGCTGCTTTTTCAGAGATGCCTTATTTCACATGCAAAGCTGAACATCTATCCTAAAAGTGGCTCTTACTCATTCCTTTGGGGCACGCACCATTTACCCTCAATAAGAAATCTCTCTCATAATGTTTCAAAGTGAATTTTCGTATGTTGGCCAAGTCTGAACTGACCAATCTCCTTCACAGAATGCATGCCAAGGATGGAACGGCAAGACAGTCACACGTGGACAGGAGCTCTTTGCTAGTCTTGTATTCCACGGTGACAACATGGAATGTCTCTTCTCCAACAAGATGTCTGGTTTTCTGGGGCATGCAGTTCTACTGCTCACTTGTTTCTCCCTCAGAGCAGCTGCAGGAAACTCGATGCCAGGGAACAGACGATCACGTTCTTCTCCCAAGAAACTGCCAGCTGCCTTTACAGAGCAGGGTATACAGCATTTGCATTAAAAATGCACACAAACCTCTTCTTTCCAGGAGGGCTGTAAACTTTCCTTCCCCCACCTGCCAAGCATGTGCTTGGAAAGAGAAATCCTGCCCCTTCCTGCCTCCCACTCCTCCTTGGGATGTTTCTCGGTGTCCCCTTTAACACTGCTGGAGTCAAAACCACGGTCCTGGTGTGCATGCTGAGAAAAGAGGGTGCCAAAGCCAACAACTCCTATGAAAAAGGTGGAAAAGGATGCTCACATTCCCAGAAGGACATGGGGAGGAGAAGGGAACCACTGTTTCCCCTTTGGAAACAAGAATTCTGTAGAGAAGTCATTCACAAAAACAGAACATTTACATTTTCTTTCTATAGTAAATTCTTTCCTAAACTCTGAATAGCTGTTCTTGGTAGGACGGAGCATAAGAGACAAATCTTTCACTGGGTAAGTACAATTGAAACACAAAGTGAAACATGAGTCACAGGCTGGGTTGTGGGGGTAATACTTTAAGATTCAAGAATTTACTGATTTCAGGTTCCATGTCCTCTTTAGACAATATTTGAAGAACACATTCATCTTTGGGACAGTCCCCTCCTTTTCACCTTCTTAAAAAGAGGCTTGTCATTAGTCGAAACCAGTTCAGCAGATCAAATGGCCACCACCTCCACACACTGTGTACTTCAGTGGATTCTGACCCCAAATATTCTGGACACAGCTTTAGACCACAGGCCAACAGACACATGAACTGCAACTTCCAGTACTACAGCCCAGTCATGTATCAATCAGTCTCTTAAAAATAAAATTCCAGACACCAACATCTGAGATACAGTGCAGTAAATGCAGCCCAGGACAGCTTGGCAGCCAGATCTGGCCCTTTCATGATGTCTACTCAAGCCAGGAGGTGGTCCTGGGTGCTGAGCCCTGGTGCCATTGGATGTTGACCAACCCATCTCAGAAAAAGTGGTGTAGATGGTCATCCTGGCTCCACAATCGCCCCCTCTCAGCCAACATGTCACCTACTAATACATAAAGACTCGTTTTATGAAAGGTGGTTATATATTCAGTCATCTTCTCGGCCTTTTTTCACATCCATGGCATCGTAAGTGCCACACCAAAAATGGATGGTAACATCTATAATGACATGGATTCCAGATAGACTGACACTTGATTTCTATGGTTGTAATAGCATTAAAAGTGCTTTTTCTACAAAGCATTTCAAATCAAAGCAGCCAACAGTGAACGGGCAAAGTCTGCAGAGATAAATTAAGTCTGAAAAATCAGTGCAGGTATTTTCCTGTCCCTCTTTACATGTTTCCTCCCTACCTCCCAGTACTGGCTCTAATCCAAGGTCTGACCTAACATGGCAAGCTGTTGTCAGATCTTATGGACATGCCTTTCAGAGATCCATATGGTTTTAGAAAATCAGAGACTTTGCCAAGATACATTAGAGAGTAGGGGCAAGGAGAACAAGTACTGGCATGAATTTCACTCCAAACATCCTGGTAGGAGACCTCAGCTCCAAGTGGGCTACCCAACCAGAGAGATGAGCTGGGGAACCAGAGAGAGGCAGCAGCTAAAGTGACAATGCTTAGACTCTTCAGTTTCATTACAAAGGGGTGGCCGTGTAGAGTTCACCAGTGTAGCTGTAGCAACCAGGTTCTGCTTTATACACCCCAGAGGTGAGGAACTTGGATGGAAGGGCAGGAGGGTCCTCCTCACCTAAGGAAAGAAGAGAGGGCAGAGCCACATGTCATTGCACCTCACTGGGCTGGGCACTCAGGCCAGGCCTTGTAGAATCTGGGTTTGGACTATAGGCTTTACACAAATGAGGCAAGCGTCCCAATCAGCTCAAGATGGAGCACTTGCATGCTGCTAAGAGGTCCTAGTTCCCTTAGCTGAGGGTAAAGGGTTTGCATGCATGACTGTAACTAGTCACAGGCACAGTAAGGAACAGCCCATACATGGGCATCCTGCAGAGGCTCCCTGGGGAAGTGGGTCCTCTTACAGAGCTCTACCTGGAGCCTGTACTAAGCTGTGATGGAGACACTACTGTGTCCCTGAACCTCAGGTTCAACAGGTGCAGCTTTAAGGACATTGGGAGGTTTGGGGATGAGTGAATACTGCAAATCCCAGCAAAGATCCAGGTCCACAGAACCTCATCTAACACCATTGGGGCCCATTGTGTCTTGGTCTTCAGATGTTCTGGGAATTTAGTAAGGCGATATAATGCACATACTCTATATTACATAACATGGGACTGGACTGCTCACAGTAATTTAGCATCAGCTCACGCATGTGAACATTCCCATTACCTGGGATAAATTGAGGCTATCAAGGCAGTTGTTATACTTCACATCAGGTTTCAGTGCCAGATAAGTTTGCAGAATAGCAAACTTATCTAGTAAACCCAAACTAGAAAAACACTTTTCACAGATTTCAGAATTATGAACAAATGCTGCGGCCTGCACTGGAACCGACCCACTGGCACTCTGGGCTCCCCAGCGCCTTACCCAGGCCTGAGGAGGATGACACACTCTCTGTCAGCGAGGACGTTTCTGTTTGGTCCGCTGAGAGCCCTTCCATCAGGGGCAGTGACAGCTCGGAGGACGGCACAGAGGAGTCGTAGATGCCCGAGTCCCGAGGCATGCCTGAGGTGCTGACGGCTTTCACTGCATGCAGAAGGGGCTGCAGGACCGAGCTGCTGCCGGCACTGGGCCCGATCTCCGTGTCTTCGTCCAGGCCTAGATGCTGACCCTCCAAGTGTAAGTCAGGCGGAGACCCGGGGACGGACACCTCGGCCTTGAGACAAAAGTCACTCTCGGGCCCTGGTTTGCACAGGACATCATTTAGGGCCAACCCGGAGTCAAACTTCTCCAGAACTGGCTCCTGATAGCAGAGCGGGGGAGGGTGGAAAGGAATGAACTGCTTCTCAAACCAGTCTGGCTCCTCATCAATAAACTGATGCATGTTGCAAATGGCGACATACAGGGACCGGCCAGACTTACTCCGGAAGTAGTTCCTCCTGCTGACATATCCTGGATGCTGCCCCAGTGCCGGGAGGCTGTGGTCTCGCGAGTGCAGGTGGGAACAGAGCTGGGGAAGGTTGTCCATGAGCTTGTACTTGGTGCTCAGGTCCAGGATGCCAGGAACATCTCCCTCGCATGAATAATCAAAGTAGACGGCAATGAACTTGTCGAGCGCAGCCGATGAGCTCTGTTTGGCCTGGCGGAGCTTTTCTGCAATGGCTGACACAGCCACCAGGAAGAGCTCCCCTTTCCCGGAGCCTCTGCCACCTCCTTTGTGCTTGTAGTTCTTCTTGTCCACAAAGTACTTCATGCCTTTGGAACAGACCACGATGATAAACTGGGATTCGTGGATCTTCTGGATGACCCATTCTCTCTGCCCTTCTCTGCAGAGGCTAAAGTCTTCCCATAGGTCCAGAGCCACCTGGAAAGAGAAGAGGACCCACACTCACATACCGCCTAGAGCCTCGAATAAGAAAGGGAATGTTACAAGAAGGGCACACCATCTCTCCCTCAATCATTATTAGTACTGCTATGTGCGGCTCCAAGGTTACCCAGCCCCAAAGAACAGCTAACACTCCACAGATAAGTCGCACACCAGACCCTCTGTATCATGTCCTCAATTTAGCATAATGTGGGATCATTGACACTCCTGCAAGCAAAAAGACAGAAGTATGAAGCTTCTAGCAACCTGCCTAAGTCACATAATACGCATGGCGTTCTCAAGGAGCTTAGAGTGTGGTGCAGAGCATGAAAACAGAGGCACTGGAGTTGGTCCACCTGATGAGGCTGCCCATATGAAGGACAGGTCCTGGAGAGAAAACTGGAAGGCGATGATGGAGGAATGTGGATGAGGGGCCCAAAGTGGGTTGAAAAATGGGGCTCAGGTCTGGTTGCCAGAGTCACTCACAATGCTGCATGGCTCGTGTCCAAAGAGTGTGACAAGAGGACCTCCCTGGTCACTCTCAAAGCCATGCTGGTTACCAGTTGGTCAGTGGCTGGAGAAGAGGGTGGTGAACTGCAGTACGTGGCCATTCTGGTTAACTCACTTGGGGTTGACCAGCATCTTCCACCATGACCTAACAGCGGTCTACATGGTCACATCTATATAAAGCCTTTAAAGGCCCGAGGTGAGTCTGGCAGGGCACTTGGAGGTGGGGGAAGAAAACTAGGCTCCCTCAGAGGGCTTCACCTCCCCAGACCATTTCCACCTGATTCTGTTGAAGTCATTTCTTTGTAATTGTACTTTTCTCTTCCCTTCTGTAGTTCAGAATTCCCAGTGGCTACGTCCAAACACACAGCCATAGTCTATTAAGGGGGGAGGGGTTCTGCAATTACTTTGTCTTCCTCTTCTGCTCTAAGGTGTTACCAAAGAGAAGAAACCCCAAACATCTATCCATCTGCTACAGATAATCCTGAATTTGTCTTACACTTGCCCTAATTCTTTTAAACATACATTCTAAAAACTAACTAGGATTATATACCAAGCACTTAAAAAATGTTCATATCTTTGATTTAGCAATTCCATTTCAGGCATTTATCTTTGGGAAATCATCAGAAATGAGGCAAAAATGAACTACTGAGATGTTTAACAATTTGAAATAACATCATGGATCACGTGGCTATTTAAAACTACAATTTATGGAAAACTGCTAATTGTGTAAAAAGTTCTTAAAGAGACAGAAAAAATAATTACAAGCCACCCCAAATGCAAACTGTATGTATGAGTTCCATGTAGAAAAAGACTGGATGGACATACACCAAATATTAACCGTGGTTCCTCTTTTTTCCAGGTTGAGGTTTCAGGCCACTTTTCCTCATCTTTTTCTAGTTTCAAAATTTTCTACAGTATTACACATATAAATGAGGTTGTCTGTGTCTGAAGACAGTGTGTGGCACCTGCTCAAGTTTGCCATTGTTTTTCAGCGTAGGGGCTGATCTGCCAATCTCCCTGCCTTCCTACAATGGGAAACCGAGCCAGCCTTGTAAATACATTTTTTGACACTAGAGGGCAGCCTCACCACATGGAGAGATTGAGAGCTACCCACCAGCAGGCACAAATAACCTAACTACACAATTACTGTACAATTCTTGCATTTATAAGAAACAATGTGCCCTCCATGATAGCTTCAGACTTCACTCTAACATTAATACTATAACATTATAAATAATCTCTATATGAATAGCGTAACTCAAAAGAACAGGTAAGAAACCATGATGTATTATTTTCCCTTCTTAGCAAAACTCCCCCCAACTGTTAAATCTGCTTTACTTGCCATTATCTCTTTGATGCTCACCAGAATATGTCAAGTGACCACCCCTCCCCACCCCCACTACATGCTCCCAGGGCAGCCTGCCTTTCCCAGCAAATTCCCCCACCACACACACACACACACACACACACTCTACCACCACATAACTTCCTGCCAAGTGCCACTCAAGGCTTCTGAGCAGGACAGTATCAGAGGTAGAACTGAGTATTAGAAAACATTTAGTTTTGGTGATGGGTAGGGCAGACTGAAAGAAGAATTCAAGTCTGACCCCCATTTGGAAGCCAGGAACAGCTGGAGAGCAGGTGCCACCGAATGAGGCCTGGAGGCAGGAATAAGGTGGACAGAAGAAGGTGCAGAGCATGTGACCCACCAAAGGTAAGAGAAAAGATTTTAGATTTTTTACCTCGCAGCCGCAGAAGTCCTGGAGGAAGTAGGCAAAACACTGGACGACATTCATGTGATTCTGGCCATCTTTACTGGAATAGCAGAGAAAGACCTTCGGTCGTGGCTGGAGCCTCTCTCTGGGGCGTGCTGTAGTGTAGGTGGAGGATTCAGAACTCTCTTCATCTAAATGTGAATATATATTTTCTAAATTGGAAAAGAAGATAGGATTGATAGCTATGAGCAACACTCTGCCCTGTTCCCTAAGACTAGGGACCTAATGTTATCTTCAAGAAACAAAAGGTGACATGACCACTTAGCGTACTCCCACTTCCCTAACTCCACCAGCCCTGCCTGGGTCACCACTGGGAACGGGGCAGCTGACTTATCAAGTGGAGCAAAAAATGGTCAAAATTTGTTCTTCACCTAAAATTGACCAAGATTTTAGGTGAGCAAACCAAGAACACTTTAGGGACCACATTAACAGCAAACAGTACCCAGAAGCAACTCTTAAAACCAAGTGTACCTACTAACTAGTCCAATCAGCATTGGCAGAGTACACCTTTTTTAAAAAGGCACTTTTTAAAATTGAAGTATAACTTACAAGAGTAAAATGCACAAATCTTAAGAGTACATCTCCATTTTTATTATTTTAATAAGAAGTTTTTTAAAGAATTTATTTATTTCTTTTTAGAGAGGGGAAGGGAGGGGAAAAGAGAGGGAGAGAAACAGCAGTGTGTAGTTGCCTCTCACATGCCCCCTACTGGAGGGCATTTGCTCTGGCTAGGACTCAAACCAGCGACCCTTTCGTTCCCAGGCTGGTGTTCAATCCAATGAGCCAAACCACCCAGGACTCAATTTCTTATCTAAGTATACACCTGTGTGATCGCCACTCGGGTCAAGATACAGAACATTTCCAACTCCCCAGAAGGTTCCCTCCTGATACTTGACTTTTATAAGCAATCGAGCCTTACCTTTATCCTTACTCATACCTTTGGACTTCCTTGATGCTCTTGAATTTACTACCCCAAGTTTGAGAACAGAGATTTGCCTGTCCTTTTAGTGACTCCTGAGGTTAAAAGTCAAGCATTTTAATTCTAGAAAGTACTGTGGTCAGGAAACTGACAAAGGAGCTATGTAGCTTCCCAGATGCCCACCTGGAGGGACCAAGCACTCCGGTCCTGTGCCGGGGCAAGGGACACACCACGCATACCTTGTTGCTTCTTACGGCACATCACAGTGAAGAGTGTTGCAAACGCCGATATGACGACCAGCGGCACAGTGATGGCTACGGCTCTGATGGGCCCAGCCCACGGGGAATGCACTGGGAAATTTCAAAGGGAGGGCTTTTAAACTTAAACAGCACAGCAGCTTCAAAGAGATATTTTTCTTTTTCAACATAAGCCACGTAACAGGTTCTAGGACCCCTTGACCACCTTCCTCTAGTACTAGTTTAGTAATTTAAAAAGGACTCATTTTGAAGAAACAATTCAACAGTTAGTCTGCTAACTGTAAATACCTCTGAGTGAGAATTTTGCCTAAGGAAACCTCCTCTTCCCACCACCACTTTTCTTCCAAGGACAATTGACTATTTATTTAGTTCCAGCAACACACACCACACTGGCTTTGATCTTCCAGGCATCCAAGTTAGGGTGGAGGAAAGTCAGATTTAATTGAACATCCTTTGAGAGAGGAGCTCAAGTTATGTTGTGTTTTGTTTTTATAAACCATTAGGTATAGATACCTTGGTGTACTATAGTCCAGAGCCAACATTTCAAACAGAAAGATTCTCACCTGGCTTCAAGGTATAATGCATCACTTTCCTTGTTGTATTAGAGTCATCCACCAGCTGCAAAACAGAGGGTGCTGTGTTATTTTTTTAAATGATAGCATCTCAACAGATTTCATTCTTTTGACATCTCAGGGCAGTGTGGGGCGGCAGGAAGGAGGATGGGGTGAGGGAAAGGAGGGCTGCTGTCTGTGATCATGTACGAAGGGAGACTGTCCACTGATGGTGAGACACATCTCTGCCTTACCAACTCAAAAGTCTCAACTTCTTCGTAAATCAAAAGGTGGTTTATCCATTGATGAAATCAGCTAGTGAGGTCCATGTTCTAACAATTTTCTATTAGAATGGCATCTTACCACTGATAATATTGGAACTGCATTAGTGCTTTAAGAGGGTGTCTCTCTTCAAAACCACGTGTTGTTACAGAGTCATGCAAGAACTAGGTGTTTCTACCAAAATTTTAAGACATGTTGTTCCTCTTTGAAAAGGAAGGTTATGGGCAAATTTTTAATGTCTCTTTCTATTTTCCATTTACTCCTATTTTTGTAATATTTTTGATACTGAAAAAGAAATCTACAAAAAGAAAAGAAAAAGTATATCATTTACATGCTCTTTTAAGTGGAACTTGGAACTCATGTAAATTTATACAAAAGAATGTCAGGGAGAAACCTGGAGAAGTATAGGCAGACGTAATAGGCATAACTTGCCTTGCTGTTTTATTACTAAAACAAGACTTTTTAGAGGTAAACTTTAAAAAATATATCTTTGTAAGGAAGAAAGAATACTATATCGAATTTAAAATCATGGTTATGTGAACTGTATGGTTACATAAAAATATTTATTTGAAATATTTCATGAAAAAATCAAATATCAATTTTATATAAACTTTTTTAAAAGCATGTTAAGGTCCATGTAAAAATATAACTGTGCACACCTTCAATGGCTCAAAATTTTAGTAAACAGTTGGATTTCTAAATGAACTGGACTTATTCTGTAGAATTAATAATAGAGCTTTCTTAATTTATACTTACCTCGATTATATAATCCCCTGGAGATACATTTTGAAGGAGACAGGTGGTTGTCTCTGTATTTTGCTCCTGCAAAGTAATAATATTCTTAAAACTTGGATCTTGTATAAAGATCATCAGGACCCTTTCTCCCCAGAACTGAAGGAGATGTGCACCAGTCTCACACACGTTTTCAGAAGGCATCAATCAGGTCAGAAAGCAACTGTGTTTCTCTGCCACCTTATCTGGACTCCACTTTGATAAAAAGCCCAAGAGGGTCTGGGACCCCTTTCATATAGTACACATATAGCTGGTGGCACCCTCAGCAGGAATATTTGATTGAAACTATGTAGTTAGAATACCCTTTACTTAATGAAAGGGTGAGGAAAGAAATTACCTGTCTGTGTTTATGTGCTGTAATTTTAACTTGAGCAGAAGGTCAAAGGTCAATGAATAGGTGAGAGCCAGCAGGAAAGCAAAACTCAACACACACAGGAGCATGCCCAGGAGGATGCTGGGGTCTTCCATTCCCACTAAAAACCTCTCTTGGTGCTCCCGGGGGTGGGGGGCGATCTAAGCATCCTGTGAACTTCTGTGGACAACAGTGTGGTGTTTGGGGGTGCGGGAGCACAATGGCGTGAAGAAAGGGGGTATAAAGCAACTAAATAGTAATGGAAAAAATGCAATTAAAAAAACTTACAAAAAATAAAAACTTTTTAAAAAGCTAAAAAAAATGGGTTTCCCACTCCCTTTGACTGCCCCCAGTTTAAGAACTTGGTTACTGAGTTTCTACTTAACCTTGGCCTATGTATAAAATCAGTAGCCACTGAAATGCTAGTGATACGGCTCCTCCACGTAGTTTTTCCACTTACTCTGTGACCTTGAGCAAACGAGGTGACCTCCCTAAGCCTCAGGTTCCCCTATCTGTAAAGTGGGAATGACAGCAGCCTCTGTTTCATAGAGCTGTAAGGATTCAATGAGCATAAAGCTTGGTGATTGGCACACAGTGAGCACCTGATTAACATTTAAATATAAAAGAACAAACTACAGACACTTCATTATTTTGGTCCTTGGGTAATATTTTACTGGGCTACAGTACCACCAGGATAGCTGTAGATAACTGGGGAGTGAGGGGTGACGGCAAGGTGGCCTGAGACGCACCAAAGAATATTCTGGAATACCTGCTGACTGCTGAGAGTCAACAACACCTAACGCTCAAATTGAACCACCCAAATTCCAGGGGTGCAGGGGTCACTTTAAAACATGTAGTGTTTCTTTATGTACAACTAACCTGTTTACAAGTTTTCCGCTTGAAGGGTCCCTCGTGCTTGAGCTTGTAATGAAGATAGAAGAAACGGAAGCCAAAGGAGTGCGGTGCGTGGTCAAAGGACACCTGCATGTCCAGACCGTGCTGGGTGACATTCAGGCTTCGAGGCTTCCAGACTGGAGGACAAAGCGCCCGAGTAAGCACCTGAGGCCAGCTGGCACCACGGGGGGTGGGCGGGGACACACTCTGAGACAAGAACAGCTATACTTACAGGGTTTACAGGCCAGGTTGTCCGGCTGCAACAACAGGTCACAGGCTATTAAGAGAGGTGTATATTTTTGGTTATAGGACAGTTTGACATTTTTCCTGTCCAACAATTCAGTAAAATATAAATATCTGGCACTGGGTGCGGCTGGGAAGAGTATAAAATACATCAATTCAACAATGATTTTCAGTACAGCACAGTTGTATCTTATGAAGACTTAAACTGCACAATATAAAATATTAATGCAGTTCATTTTATGCCAAAAAGCACTAAAAAGTCACCCAGATTTTAAAAGCTTGTCAAGCATTATGCAGTTTCAAAGCCAGCAGCCAAGAGCAGCGGGACCCTGTCCGTACTAGTGCCACATGGATGCTGTTTCAGCTGTGACAGAAGCTGCTGGCCCCTGTCTCACCATGGAGGTGTTTAGGCACAGGAGGCTGTTAACTGTCTCAGGGTTATTTTTTTTTTTAAGTTGGTACCATTATGAGCTCCATTTTTTTTCGTTTTTAGTGATTCTAGAGAGAGGAGAAGGGAGGGAGAAAGAGAGAGAAACACTGATGTGAGAGAGAAGCATTCATGACTGGGGACCAAACTCCCAACCCAGGCATGTGCCCTGACTGGAAGCTGAACCCGTGGCCTTTCAGCCTGCAGGATGACGCCCAACCAGCCGAGCCACACCAGCCAGGGCCAGAGCAGGGTTACTTTAACCTTCGCTAGCATTCTAACCTAAAATCCTTCTGACAGAATCTAAAAGTGACCTCAGGCATCTACTAAGAAGTAGCACCAGTGCTACAAAGCAGGCACCAAAGCCAGTAGCTTTGAAATATGACTGCAATGCAATAAAAACTCAATGAGAAAGGCCAAACAGCTGGTTCAACATGCCATGTTGCTAACCCAGGAGAAACCTCTGGGAAATGTCCATACAACTCCAAGAAAACAGAAGGCAGACTCAAGGTCACTGCACTGAAATAGTGATAAACACATCTCCTGCCTCTGTCTCACATCTAGATAGACACACTGACTGATTCTGATGGGAAAAATTAATCTTAAATTATGCTAGGTTTGATTTGAGCAAACTTTTCATGAACACATGCTTTGAATACTCTATCTGGTTGTCACATGTAAGGTGCCAAAAAATATGGTTACGTGCTAATGGTCTTTTCCCCATGGAATCTTATTTAATTAAGAAAATAAGACCAATTTTTAAAATACCTTTGCTGCATGGAAAACAACCACAGTTTAAAAAAAAAGTAAGAAAGGTCAGAAGAAAACAACCAGGGTAAGAATTCTTCAAAGGTAAGGAAACACTGATGAAGGCTGGAGTTGACAATAAAAACATCTCAGAGGAGCAGAACAGGAACTAGACCACACAGGAGGGGATGCTGGGTCGTACCGACTGCTTGCCCTGGAATGGCAGACACGAAGGCTGACCAGGAAGGCAAGAGGGCACTGCTGAAGCTTGCAGGGTGTCTGGGCACCACCGTGATGATTCAGGAAGACAAAAGAGACACTACGTGCTAAACAGATGGAAAGAGACAGCCAGGCAGAAAAGGGAACCCAGCACAGTTTCCAGGTAGTGGTTTGAGAGTGTGGATAGAGAGACAGACTTCTAGGGTTCAAATTCCAGCTCCAGAAAGCCCTCTCTGTATGTGATTCTGTATCTAATTGCCAATTCTTTGTAGGGTTGTCATGGGGGAATTTGACTGACTTAATATTTAGAAAGATTTAGAACAGGGCCTGGCACATAGGTGTAAAATAAATAAGTAGAGACAATAAATTTCTACAAAGAAGTGATCTCAGGCACACTGCTTGACTTTCCTAATCTAATCCTGAAAATGGCAGCTGACCCCTCACCAAGGCCGCCCTCCTGATGACACATAAACGATGCAATCATTGTATGCTCTGCTCTTCACCCCAAAATCAACGTATACTTTTTATTCCTATTGTTTTATATCTGTTGATTTTAGAGAGAGGAAGGGGCAGAGAGAGACAGAGAGGGAGAGAGAGAGAAACATAGATTTGTTGTTCCACTTGATGATGCATCCATTGGTTGATTCTTATAGGTGCCCTGACTGGGGATTGAACTCATAACCTTGGTGTATCAGGGCAATGCTCTAACCCACAGGTGGCAGACAGTAGGCCCCTGGGCCGTATCCAGCCCTCCACCTTATTTTACTGGCCCGGCACTTTGTTTCTACCCAGCAGCAGTGCTGAGCTCTCACTTAACAGTTAAGGAGTAGTTACATTTATACAGTCCTAAAATTACATTTGACCCTTTGAAGGCAACTGTGAGGCTGATATGGCCCCCGGTGAAAATGAGTTTGACACCCTTGCTCTAACCAACTGAGCTACCCAGCCAGGGTTTATTCCTATTTTTTTAAATCAAATGGTTTTTATATATGACTAACAGCACCCTCTAAAAAAATCAACCATCATGTCTACTCTAGACCAGGAGTGGGTGTTTCTGGTTAGATTAATGCTTCCTGGGCCGAATCTTAATTCTAAAAGTTGCTTTTCTGGATGCTTTTCTCTTCACCATCCTGGTTTCATACCAGTATTTGGTGGATTCCTGAACACATATCTGTCAAAAATAAGTCTCCCAATGGGAACCAGGAAGAAAAGGCCATACTCACCTCGGGTTCTGAAAAAGAAAGGGTGATAATTGCTTTCGTTTTTAATGGAAGGAAAAGGAACAATCTTTACAAAGTAATCCGTCTCAAACTTCATATTCAGGAAAGGTTGAGATTCCATTCCCTAAACGGGAACAAAAACACAAGTGACATCATGGAGAAATTACCCACCCCTCCACCTACCAGAGAGAGCTTCACTCCTCCCTGACAGTCGCCCAGCCACAGTTCCAGAGCCGGGGGAGTGTCCCAGGGAAGGAGTAAGTCAGGTCTACTTTCTGGACCAAGGGTAGGTTTGGATACCTCCATGAAATGAAGATCAACAATGCTGTCTGTTTCTTGGCAAGGAAGACAGAGCTTGTAAACACTGAACTTCGAAGATGGTAGGAAGGAGCCCACATACAAGCCGAAGAGCACAGAACACCTTCCAGGATGGCTGTTGCAGCACGTAACCCGAGGTGTGTTTACCACTGAGAGGTGCCGGAGGATTTCTCAGGGAGTATGGAGCAGGCGGGCAGTGTTGCCGGCCATTCTTGTCCACCTTGGCAGGTGGGGCGGACCCCAAACCCCCCTTCTCCAGTTTCACAGACGGTGAACAGACCATTCGGGCCCCTGAAACAATGCGTGTCTTCAGGGGCACATTCCCTGCCTGCGACTTACAGTCCTTTTGAAGCTACTGTTGAGCTGCTTTGGGTCCTTCAGAATCAGTTGCTGGCACTGTCGTCCCTCTGACTTCAGCTCCTCCAGTATTACCCGAAATCCTTTCAGGAATTCGATGCCTAAACAAAACAGAATGCTTTTACTAAAAGTTGGACCCAAAGAGGACCACACCAAGACCCATTATAATTAAAATGCCATAGGTTAAGGATAAAGAGAGAATCTTAGAAGCAGCAAGAGAAAAGTCCTGATTTACCTACAAAGGAGTTCCCATAAGACTATCAGCTGATTTCTCAAAACAAACTTTGCAGGCAAAAGGGACTGGCAAGAAATTTTCAAAGTGATGAAAAGCAAGGACCTACAACCAAGATTATTCTATCTAGCAAATTTATCGCTTAGCATGCAAGGGTAGATAAAGTGCTTCCCAGACAAGGTAAAGCTAAAGGAATTCATCACCAAGCCACTATTACATGAAATGTTAAAGTGACTTATTTAAGAAAAAGAAGATCAAAACTATGAACAGTAAAATGACAACAAATTCACAACTGTGAACAACCAAACCTAGAAAACAAAAACAAAAACAAAGTAAGCAAACAACTAAAACAGGAACAAACCACAGATATGGAGGTCATTTGGAGGGTTACTAGCTGGGAAGGGAAAGGGAGAGAATGGGGGGAAAGGTGCAGGGATTAAGAAGTACAAATGGTAGGCGCAAAATAGGCAGGGGGAGGTTAAAAACAGTATAAGAAATGGAGAAGCCAAAGAACGTATATGCAGGATCCATGGCCATGAACTAAGTTGGGGGGATGATGGAGGAAAGGGAAACACCAGGCAGAAGGAGAAAAATGGGGAAAAACTGGGACAACTATAATAGCATAATCAATAAAACATATATATATATATATATATATATATTTAAATGTGGATCTAATTACTGTATTTTTTAACACACTTTCCTTCCTGCAACATTATCATCCTCTCTACCTACATGGCAGAGTTAAAGGAAGTATTATTCTGGCCAGAATATCTGAGTTTATGGAAAAGAAAAACACATATCCCACATTCCTCTGGTACAGGCCAGGTGATTTTCTCTGTCACACCATTACTAATCAATTAATCTCTAATCCAGTCAGCCATCTCACATATGTCCATTGCCTCTGCAATATCAGGGTTCAAATATTGAGACTCAAGTCACAACTGAACATAAAAAGTCTGCTGTGGAATGCATAATTTCTAGGTCATTAAAAACAAGGTGTATCCAACTGATAATTCCCCATGCTGACTAGGGACTCTCCCCAAATCACTGTTTCCACTTTCAGTTTTAGTCCTATCTTTGCTAGTATGTGTCAATGAACAATGTACAAAATTCCCAATGAAGTGTGTGTCTGCACCCAAGGGGTTACTAGGCTTAAGATTAAATAGTTGAGAAGAATGCCTATGTGATTTACAAAGCGGCTCTTGCTCTAATCATGCCTGAAAGGCAGACACCCAAGAGCTGCCCAGTGTGTGCTCTTCACACAGCACTCAGAGGCCCCGAGACACCCACAGTGCTGCTGAAAGGCACAGGCCCAGCCTCCTGCCACCTGAGCTTCCCCCGCTGCACGTCGGACTAGATGCTTTCAAAAGGATTAAGCTCTGATGTCCACAAGAGCCAGTACTGGAGCTCTGTATCCCACGGAGACCGGAGTGGTCCGAGTGCAGCTGGAGATCCCCCAAGCCGGCCTCAATTGGCACGATATCAATTTCGCATTCTTTCTGAACACTAGACAAGGAGACATTTTCAACCCTTCCCCTCCCGGGGCCATAGTAATTACACAGGATGCAATTAACCAGGTGGGAAAATTATGGATGGCAAAGGCCAGGGAAATCTCATTCTCTTTTGAGTAGATTCTCCAATCCTATAACTGTTTGATGAAAAACACATATTTTATGGTGGGCAGGGCAAAGGAGCTACAAGTAGAGCTTCCTGTTTCAGGGGGTCTGAGTTGAGAGTGTGTAGGGGAGACTGTTGTATTTTAAGCACAAAGTTTCCTGTGGGGGTGACCAGCTGACTGACAGCTTGAGAACTGAACATGCTGACAAGATCCAGCAACTATTTGTAGGTCTCACAAGAACTTGCCTTTTGAGATTCTGCCCCTCACCCCCGACCCCAATTTTCAAAACAAATTCTTACTATTTATATTAAGATGTTCATGTAATGCCCCCAGAACTACTGTTTTAACAAAAGCCAGGTGATTAGTATGATTAAAGACCCATATCTCACGATTACATAAAAATTCATCAACTGGGGTGGCAGTGGGTGGTTTTAATCCTTATTTTTAAAAGACCTACCTGAAAACCCATTATACCAAGTCTGGCAGTGGGTGGGGAGAGGCAGCAAATGTAAATCTTAAACCACAGTAACACCTTTATCACAACACTGTTAGCACCTTGTAGTTCCATAATGTTCAGCAATGCTATAGGGCGGCTTCCCATAAAGGAACGGACTTAGCCCTGCCCATCACTGAAGTCATCGAATCCTCCTAACAATCATAGAAAGAAGGTATTATTATCCCCATTTTATTCATGAAGAAACTAAGGTGTAGAGACACTAAATGACTTGCCCAGGGTCACACAGGAATTAAACGGCAGAGGTGGGATTTAAACCCAGAATGCTCTTAATCCATATGCTTTTTTGGCTCTCAAGGAGCTTCCTGGACAGAACTTCACAGAAACTGATAGAACCTGTCCAGCCACCTCCCCCACGCCCGCCAAATCATTGTGTAAGTAAAGGGCAACCTTCTGCCTCACAGTTCCACAAGTTGGCTCCCTACCCCAGCTAACATCTCTTACTTGGAGCCTGCAATTCGTCAGGTCAACCCTAGGTATTTAGCCTTACATGGACCAACCACTTCCGTTTTATCCACAGAGAATGTTTGCATCTTTAAATGTTAAGATAATGTTATTTTTGGAAGCCCATTGGGTTCAGACCCAGCAGTATTTACATGAATAAGTGAGTCAGGCCAATGGGTTTGATTCATCCTCCGTCTCTCTGCACTCACCTTGCCTGCAATCTGGTTCTTCTGAGATTTATCACATTCAGATTTCAAAATTCTGACTTTATTTCACTTTTCCCTTGGCCAGATTTTTTTTTTATCCTATGGCAATGTCAAAGGACCAGGTTCTGATGATAATAAGAATAGCCACAGTTTTTAAAGAGCTCTCTCTCTAAAAATGTGCCTTGTGTGTCTCCAACTCTTACAACAAACCAAGGGGCAGTCATCTGCACTTTACAGATGGGGAAGCTGGGGCTCAGTGAGATCTGAAAGTCTCTT
The DNA here is from genome assembly GCA_004024845.1 of Tonatia bakeri. Classification (NCBI taxonomy): domain Eukaryota; kingdom Metazoa; phylum Chordata; class Mammalia; order Chiroptera; family Phyllostomidae; genus Tonatia; species Tonatia bakeri. Next base: position 17,489 of record PVIA01008900.1, read on the forward strand.
ATGATCCAGGTTCAAACTCAGGCCCATCTGAAGAAACTGGCCCATCCCATGTCCCACACAACTATCCCGTCCTCTCCTGTGTGTCATCAATTCATTAAAGACGACAAGTAGACATGGCCCTAACCTGAATCTGGCCAGATAATGTGGATTTGCTTTTTTCAGTTTCTTTGTTTTAGTTAGTTTTTTTTTCCAGACCACACTGTTTAATAAAAATTCAATTAGTTGCCAATATTTAAAAATTGTTTATTTCATGGTTTCTCATGAAAACTGGATTTTCCTGAAAACTCATAAAATGTGCCAATGCTGGGCCTGCACACCTCTGTGTGGCTAGAAACCATTAATGCTGAATGCCGAACCCTTCACGTCTTGGATGGGCCACCCATCCTCCCACTATGACTGAGACACGGAGGCCAAGCAAGCCTGTGACATTTATCACTCACACATTAGTATTTTTCAAGCCCACATCTTTCTCACTAACAGCCAAGGGAACAAAAGATGAGCCACAGGTCACAGCATCAAGCCGTGAGCATGCCCAGCACACGTGTGCATAAAAGTAGGAAGCATGTCTGTGCCCAGGCCAACCAAAGCTACTCTCACATCAAGACCTTCCTGGCCCCTAGAGGCTGTCAGGTCTGGGACCCTTGCACTGGGCACGACCCGCCCAGGCCAACACAGTGGATTCCATTTTGACCACTTACCAAGGGCCCCTGGGGACCAAAGAATGGTGACTGCCACTTGGTCGTGGCAAGCATACTGACTGATGGTAATGTTCTGGGCATCAGCAATCACATGCTTCCCCATTGGATTCAAGTATGTGGTACAGTCTAGAGAGTTGGGAGAACAAGAACAGTCACATTAGAAATTGTAGTTTTTAATAGAATAACAAGACATTTTTTAAAACTTGTATCTTTATGATAAAAATAGAAAGTTCAAAAAAGTTTTTATTTACAAGTTCATCTTCTCCAATTACGAGAGCATGTCTGCAGATAACCAATTCCACTCTGTGTGCCTCAAAAGCCCAAGTATGACATCGGAGGCTCACAGTTTGGGAGGCTCTCAAAGGCTGCAGTGGGATGTATTTTTTGCACCACCATCACCACCGCCCACCTCGAGTTAAGTTCCAGGACAGTGTTAGAAGGATCCTACATGGGCTGGGTTGTGTGTGTATGTGGCATGGACTTTTTTACTATTATGTCATTTTACCCAAATCAATAATTATTTACCCCATTCAATCAGTTTTCAGTGTAACAGAGTGAGGTGAAACAAAACAATGGCTAAATAACCTGGGTTTACTTCTTTTCAGAAGAAACCTAGCGGGCAAGGTGCATGCGGAAAAGGAAATAACATGAGGATGTAAACTCAGGGGAGAGTAAAGACTGTGAAACAATCCAATTAGTAGCTGCAAAAGATACAGACTGACTTAGTAATAAGCAAAGCACCTTCAAAGGTTAACTAGCATCAACAAAGGTAAAACTTTTGCTCCCACACATGTCATCAAAGACACCCACAACACCCGCCAAAATCACAGTCCACACTGCTGACAAAACAAAACCCCTGATTCTTTGATTTTGTCTGAGGACATGCTTCACTGCCACCTGTCAATGCAGCCACGACAATGAGAGCAGCTGCGCCACCTGGTTTTGCTAAATATACCTTCAAAGGCGGCAAGATCCTAAAGAGCTGCCAGAAGCCTCCAGCCAGACTCGAGCTGGGATTTCTGAGAATGGCCACTCGTGCCCGGAGAACCACCAGCGCTGCCTGGCAGACAGCAATTCATGATCCTTACTGCTCCATCTGTTTCCTTCTCAATGATTAAACTTGAAAACTCTTTTGTATCTGCTGTAAAAGGTCTTCCATTCCATCAACCCACCTGTTACCCCTCTGAAATCAGGGTGTTTCCTTTTGAGGGGAAGCATTCAGAGGTATTTTCTAAGTTCGGTGAGCCTGCTGTATTCCCCCTCGTGCTTCCCCACAAACCGTGCCACACATCTGCTATTTTATGACTGAAATGTTCACTGGATATTGAAAAATTAAAAGAGAATACTGGAAAAATGTGAAAGTCACCCAGAACCTCTCACCACATAGAAGTAACTGCTAATATCTAATGGATAGCCTTTCAAGTCTTTTAACATGCACACAATACTCCTTCTTTTAAAATTTATTATTAAAGTACAACACATGTGCACTAAAATGGACCCCTGTTTTTTTTAATGTTTTATTTATTTACTTTCAGAGAGAGGGAAAGGGAGAAAGAGAGGGAGAAAACATCAATGTATGGTTGTCTCTCATGCACCCCCAACTGAGGACCTGTCCCACAACCCAGGCATGTGTCCTGACTGGGAATCAAAATGGCAACCTTTCAGTTTCAATCCACTGAGCCACATCAGCCAGGGCATACCCTTCTGTTTTAAAATTTGATCCTCCACACTACTTTGTGTCCTGCTTTCTTGCCTTCCCATATTAGGTGTACTCCTAACTGCTTCAAAAACAGCCCTCAACATTTCAATATTACTTCTTCTGAAAAGATGTTAATAATTAATAAAACTGAAGTCTGCTTCTGATGAAAATTTACCATCCTTAGCACAGAGCCTACTACTCAAATGAATTCTGAATTAGAAGAGCTCAGTCTGCAAAATTCCTGGCTGAGCCCATCTTCCCAATATAAAAAAGGACAAGACCCCATCATGCTTGTAAAGTTCAAACATTTTCATTTACTGAGGTATACAGTGAAAGAGAAATCTTTGTCTTCAGCTCTAGGAAAAGATGCATGAACAAGAGGAAGTCATGGGTTTTTTCTTTGTTCATTCCTAATGCCAAAATTAGTATTCTCTGGCTTTCTGTAAATAAAATTATGCAAATAAAAAGTCTAAGAATTAAGAAAATGTATTACAACCTACTCAGGCATTACCCCCTCAGAGGCTGAAGAAGAAACAAGAAATGTGGTATGAAAGGAGGCAAAGAGACCTGTGAAATTTGGTTTTAACTTAATAGCAAGATATTTTCTTTCTTTGTAGCATTAAATGGCAAAGGAATAAAAAATAATAAGATTTTGTAGTTTAATACTTTTGGTGAAAACTTGGTAATTGGTTCTTAGCTATTTCAAACAGAACTAGTAACCAGTCAACTAAGCAATAACAGGAACTGCCTTGTGGAAAGGAGAAATATCTTTCTCGATGGAAAACAATGAATGTACTTTACACAGATTGTATCCAATTATTAGCAAATCTAACATTCTGAATTTTGGTTACAAAACATTGTGCCCAAAAAGACATTTTGTCAAAATTTAGCTGAATTTTAGATGTCTCAGGAGTCATTATGAGTTGTGAATTAAATTCTAAATAAATGCTGAAGAATTAGAAAGAAAATAATGACTAAGAGATAGGCATTGGCACACAGGACAAATATCCCGTCCCATGAGGAAAACAATAAAATACTTTTTATAGGTATAGATCCTCTTTCACAAATCGCCGTATTAAATCAGAGATACAAATACTTGTTTGCAGCTAACTAGAAAATATGAACTCTTGAATATAATACAAGATCTGCCAGGACCAAGAACATATACTAGAAATTAATTTTCTAACTCAAAGATCTCTTACACATGTCTTTACTTAGCTGAATTATGTATCATGGACTTGCAAATCCTTCATTAGAATCACAGCATTTACCAAGAACACGCACACACCACTAACATGCAATGACTGTTTCATATATAAGTCCTCACTGATTAACTTAAAGTACCCACATCAGCCACTGCAGGCATGAATTTGACACATATAATTGTATCTTAAAATTGTTAGATTGTATATGCCACGTGGAAAACCCTGCTTTAGTTGTGATCATTCCAGAGGCCTCCCGTGACCTACACCCCTCACTCATTACATGAACTCCTAACCCTCTCCAAGAGATAAATCAAATGTCAGGGGTCACTACATATGAGTCAGCCTCCTTCTTGTCATTTTTACTTTTAAGTTATGGCTCATAAGGCTAAAATGCTCACAGTTCTATATAATTACTTTCTTGGGCAAGAAAGCCCATGAGGGGGTTGTGTATGCTTAATCAGAAAAAGCACCCCAACTTGCCCTCAGAAAACAAGTCAGCCAGGAAGCCTTGAGAGAAGGGGCCAAAAAGGTGCTTGTATTTCAACTCCAGTTGGAATAACTTCTAATATTAATAGATATTAAGCATTACCTGTTTAAGCCTCAAAATGCTGCTGAGGAATGACTTAGATTGGTTCTGCTTACTTTTATACTTTACATGCATTAAACTATGACACTCATATGCAAAAAAAAAAGATGCTGAGGAAGAAACTAATCTTTGTTTTATAATGAGAAGACTGAGACCTAGAGAAGTCAAACCACCTGCCACAGTTCACAGCTGGTAAGTGGGGAACTAGGTTTGGAACCCAGGCCTGATTCAGAAACAGCCGACCAAAGGCCCCTAGGCTGGTCAGGAACCCAGATTCACTTGGCCCACTCTGTGTTTCTGACAATTTTCAAATAAATGCCAGTATTAAACAAATGTTCATACAAAAAATGCAAATCTCCTACTCTTCATTTCTGGCTATACTTGGGGGGATTCCTCAAGGCCACAAGCAGCTGGAACGGAGGAGCCAGTGCTGCTTTGCGACCACACCCATCCGGGTTGCCACAGTCCCGCCATGCCCTGCACCCTGCACTTGAGTAGCTTCACGCACATGTCGCCTGCTGGGTCCTACAGACAGCTGTGTTTGTTCTTAAGAACATGACCACGTCCTAAGGAAATCAGGGGAGGTCTCCATACACAACTTCTCTAAACACTCCAGAGGACACTTGACCTGTCCCAAATTCTTGAGTGGCTTAGTTCAAACCGAGCCACTTCAGCTCTGCTGACAAATCTAAGCAGGTTCAGAAAATTCCTTAACCCCAGGACCCGCAGCATCCTTGATTAAGCACGACTGTATAAGCTTTAGATCACTCAAAGGGCTTCATTCTTTGGAGGTTAAGGCAGTTACTTACTGTCATATCTGAAGGTGATATTGTGCAGCCCGCTGTTTCTGCTAGCCGGCCCCACTCCCTGTGGGAAAACAGGAAAACATGATGAGGAGTGAAGCCAATTTGCTTTTCCAGCACAGATCCCCATGGAGTCAAAACGCGCACGACTGCAGAAACCCAGGGTCATGCCAGTCACTGAGCAGTGAACTCTTTCCATCCACAGCGGCCCCTCTGTCTGCCAAACTCCCCGCAGCCCAGGAGATTCCTAACTGCTGGGCCGTGGGGATCAGGAGCACTCACTTCCCCTAAGACAATAGGAGCAAGCTGTTCTGTATTTGGGGCTTAAATAATGATTCATTAACAGTAAAATTGGGAGAGAGATGAGTTGCCAGCTGGAGCCTTACCAGTTGGATCCGCTTTGAGCACTGATTGGTTATAAAATTTGTTAACCAGGCACTCTCGTCCAAAACCTCTATTAAGTCACGACAGATAGGCAATTCCTCAAGTCTAAGGAAACAGGTTTCTCATTCCAAGACCAGGAATGAGTGTGGGAACAAGCTGTTACTTTTAATGAGAAAATTCTTCACTGTATCCATACCTTTGCTTGAAATATATAGGGTGGGTCATAAAAGAAAAAAAAAAGGAAAAAAGACTTTAAAAGGTCTAACTCTAACTCTTGGTGATGTGGCTGTTAGCCATCTGCACTCTTAACAGCAGGGATAACAACTCCACCAGACTTCCCACTTTAATTACAGCATCCGCAGAGGGAGCCCCAGAATCCTCCTGTTGGCCCCGCCTTTTCCTAACCCACCACTTATCCATTATGGGAAAGAGTAGCTACAGATCTACCGACTCTGACTTAACTGTTTCTGTAGTTATCTGAAAGTGTGCTATTCAGCATTAATTGCAGAATTCTCCAAAATATGTTAATTCTGAAGTGCTAAATGATGGGAAAATATTCTAGCCACACAGCTGAAGTTTCCACTCAACAAGGGAGATGTTGGGGAAACCATATGCTGACAGCCTGGTATTTAATGGGCAATTGTTACACCAAGACAAAAAGTGCAGAATGCTTCTGATGGAGCCCAGGGTCTCAGACCACAGCCCCAGCATATCCATATGCTGCAGGCATGCTCACACTGCTTACCCTGAAGCCAGGCACGCCTGCTGAAACTGTATCCCTGAGCTTGGATAAATGTGGACCTTGGGAAAGCACAGCTGTGCAGAAAGGGACAGACAGGGACACACACACACCATTCTAATTAAAGTGAGGAGTGAGCAGCAACAAAATCTAAGTCAACATGGCATACCAGCCCAAGAACTCCTGGGCTGGTCACCCTCCTTCTCCAGCTTTCCTCCTTCCATCCTCCCTTCCCCCACATTTATACAAGATTCCAGAATTTCTCACCTGAACTGAAACACTTTGGAAAGTGTTGTTACCTTATTAAAAGCCTAAACCCTGCCATAACTGCTTACAGACCAGGCCAGTCTGTACAACTACAGGACACTCAGCTTCCAGATGGCCAAGGCCAGAGCAACTCGACCAAGCAGGAGGCCAGGAGACAATACAATCCCCACAACCCTCCTGTACTCCCAAACACCCAAACCACACCCTCCCCCTCCCTTACAAATCCCCGGGACACAAATTCACCCACCATCCATTAGGAGCCAGACAACAGCCAGGTACAGTGGTGAGCAAAGCAAGCCGCTGTCCCTGCCCTCAGGAGCAAAGTAACTAGATATGTGGATCACACAAAGGGCACACAGACAAAGCCCAAATCATATCCAGCCCTCCAAGAAGTCTCAATGTAGATGTCATACAAGATATATGTAGGGGGGAGAGCCAGCCATAAATAAGCATACAGTATATGAAATGCCACAGGCAGCACCTCAGGAAGGATGAGCCAAGGGTAAGGATGACCCACACCAGACGCTTCAAAGAGTGAAGGACAACTGAGTTAGAATGGACAGGAAAAGGGAACATCATGGGAGGGAAACAAAAATGCAATCTAGAGGCCAACGTAGGTATCTCAATCTTTTCATCCTCCAGCTGGATACCAACGGCAAACCACCTCACTCCAGTAGGTCCAGGTCTCCTCTCCTGAATTTTTAAAAGACAGTCTGCATGACTTCCCCCTGGGAAGGATGTAAGGAGTACCGTGTGAAGCCATGAAGAAGAAGCACTTTTCAAAAGGGAAGTGCATTCCGTTTAACACATGCTCCATGGTACACAGGGCTCTGGTGACCAACCACCTTACTTGTAGGACTTTGCCAGCTTTTCCTCTTTTTTTTCTGTCCTCCCTGTATTTCTATTGCAACATGTTTTTAACAGAAAATTATTAGGCACTTGCAATGAGCAATGCAGTGTGGAAAGGAGCCCAAGACAGTGAGATGTTCTATATCACTCGTATATACAAGAACCTAAATCCCTCCAAATAACGTCTCTGTGATGTGTGTGGAGCTGTTCCAAATGAACTGGCCTCAAAGGATGGTGAGGCTTGCACACAGTGTCTTTCTCTACTCACTGAGCATTCCACCTAGACCCTGATGGGCTGGGCACTTAGCCCTGAACTAGACCTGGATCCTGACCTCAAGAGACAGTGGCTACGAATGTGCAAATCTGCCCTCGTTCCTTTGTTCCAAGCCCACCACAGGCTTCCTAACCTTCCTAAACCTTTCCTGATGGGGCACTCCTTTCTACCCTCTTCCAACCCCTTCTGGGCGCTGCACTTCAGCGCAGCACGCTCTTGAGCACTTCCATATTCCCGGGAAGCCCTCCTATCACCCTAATCCTGCTCCCCCATGGGCTTCCCCCTACTCCAGCCCCTACCACACTGTATTGCTGATATGTCAGTCTGCCCATATACTCATTTGATGCGAGCATGGTAATTTCACTGGCATGGCATGCCTGCCAATGTAGATACAAAATGGTAATTCTGATTCCACAGAAAATCAGATACCAAAAGACCCTGTGACCATCCAAAACTGCATGCAGCTTGGAAGCAAAAAATATCACTGCAGGTACCAGCTCTTGCATGCACTCTGAAGACCCTTCACTCTTAGAAGTCACAGAAGGCATGGCTTCTCAGTACATGCATCAGCCAGGTGGTCCACGGGCAGTCCTCAGCTCACTCCTGAATAATGCTTCCACTGCTCCAGAGCCCCCAGGAGGCTGAGCTACAGTGCCCAGGCTAGCCCACAGAGCACTACTCTTTTCTTTACACTGTGCGCTAGACAGAATAACAGAACCTCCAGACATGCCCACACCATAATCCCAAGAACCTATAAATGCTTTGTTTACAAAGCAAAAAAAAAATGCATATGTTATTCATTTTAAGCATCCTGAGGTGGTATTATTCTGGATTATACAGGTCAGCTCAAGGTAATCACAAAGGTCCTTACAAAAGGGAGACAGGAAAAACAGAGTCTGGCGGAGATATGATCATGGAAGCAGGTATGATAACGGAAGCAGAAGACAGAGAGAAGGATGAACAGAGAGCTGCTGATTTAAAGATGCTGTGCTGCTTGTTCTGAAGGTGGAGGAAGAAGAGGTTAATTAGCCAACAGATTCAGGCAGCCTCTAGAGGCTGGACAAGGAGAAAAAAAAGGGGGGATTCTCCCCTCCAGTCTCCAGAAGGAGCCAGACCTGCCAACACCTTGATTTCAGCCCCATAACACTCATTTTGGAATTCTGACTTCAACAACTTTTCAGAGAAAGCCCCGACCACTGTGGATCAGTTGGCCGGGCACCGTCCCACAAAATCGAAGGCTGCCATTTTGATTCTTGTGGGTTCATCCCAGTGGGGTGCATACGAGAGGCAACTGACTGATGTTTCTCTCCATCTCTTTTTCCCTCCCTTTCCCTCTCTAAAAATAAATAAAACCTTTTCAAAAACTTTAAGATAATAAAGTTGTGCTGTTTAAGTCACTAAATTTGTGGTAATTTATTACAGTAGCAATTGAAAGCTAATCCACGCCGGTGACCAGCTGCAGTATGGATGAAACGGATTTTCTCCCCACTCAGACGGTGCTTTCTCCCTCGTACTCCCTCCAAGGAGAGAGCAGAATGATCATCGATGGCCAATGGCAGTCAGCGAGGCAGCACCAAGAGCCGACTTCATGCTCAGGAGAGAACACTCCACCTCCTCCTCGTGGTTTCAGGTGCACTGTGCGTTCAGAGAAACTTCTCTAGTAACAAACTAGAGAAATGATCCCTGAAAGTACAGTTTGATGAAATGGATATTGATGTCACACACACCATGGCCTGTCATTGTTCCCCTCCTACACACACCCACAGCAAACTGATCACTTGTCACTGCACTCCCTCCCACCCTGGCTGCAGGCAGACGTGGAACACTCGTCTCTCTGACCTGCTGCTTGAGATTTTGCCATCCCTGATACAGGCTTCTGTGAGCCAGCCTGGGGCTTGTCTGTAATATGAGTGGTTAATGGAACAGGCTTTGGGAGTTGCACAGATAGGTGTTCAAATCTGTGCAATTTTGCAGCCGAGTGACCTTAGGCAAGCTTCTAAACCTTCCTGAGCCTCATTTCCCTGAGCTACATATAAAGTATGGATAAAACTTCCTGGACTGGGCTGGTGTGGGGGCTACGTGAGATGACACATACACAACGCTCTGCACAGCATCTGACACAACACTGAAATGGTTATTTCACCATTCGTGTCTGAGAAGATTACTGCCCTAATATATAACATGAAAGTATCCCCTATGAGAAGATATATGAGGCAGACAGTGGGACACTCACAGGAAGTGGCATCTTCAGGCACGATCTGTCTCTAGCACCCAGACCTTGTGGGAGAAGAGGCAGACGGACAAGTGGCAGAAGGCACTAACCACCAAACGAGGGAATGTGTTCTGCTAATGGTCTTGGTGGGAATAGGGTGGCCCAGTGATTACATTGCTCGTAAGTGCTCAAGTTGGACAAAACAGAAAGAGACTGAAGGCAAAAGGCAAAGTGACCATGGCAGCTCCCTGCACCCACATCAATGCCTGCCCCACAGTCCTGGGCCTGGCACGCAGTCTGCCCTTGATAAATGTTAGTTGTCTGTCTGAATTAATGAATGCATGATCCAGCCAGGTAATACATACAGAGAACCCAGGAGGACCTAGGTTGGTATGACAGGGTGATTTATAGGCTTAGATCAAGGCCCACACTAAGAACAGAGATAAAGCAACTTATAAACAGGTCGACAGCTTTGGAAGCTATCAGGAAACAATTCCAAGCTTTTACTCACTACACCTGTTTTGATATTTAATAAGCTGATGATTAAGAATACTTGTGTGTTGCCTGTTATTTAAAAACTATAAATGCCAATGCTGTGGCCGTTGGGTGTCATATCGTTAATTCATTAACCACCCCCATTTGCTACACTACTGTCAGCTTTTAATTTGTTCCAATGTGAGCTAAGAAGCAAGCCTGGAACTCTGCTATGAACACTGGGGTAGTAAGCAGGGATGACAAAGGCACCAAATGGGAACATAATGGAGAAAACATCTTCTACTCAGGAAGGGGGGGATAACCTTTAAGTGCTCTAAGGGAATAGAATTCAAAAGGCAAAAATCCACACCATGCTCCATCCATATGGCAAAGAAGCGAAGACCTGGACACAAAGACAGCCCCGGGTGGGATTCCACAGAGCAGCCAGCAGCACCACCGGGGGCCATCAGACAGCTGATTTCCTGAGGGTTCCAGGGATTCTGGGCCATCTGAAGATACCAACTTCCCAGAGCGACATTACCCATCTGGCTCCAAAACAATTTAACTGCCATTTTGGAAAAATGCATTTTGAAAAGGACTGTGCTAGTTATTATAGTGCCCGCCCCCCCTTTACCAATGGAGGGCAGGCCAAATGGTGAGGTTTATGAGGTTTAAACAAGACTGCTTTCAAATCAATTAAGGAACTTTCGGAAAGCTGGTAACATTTTAGTGAACTGACTTTGGGTGAAATTTACAGAAAGGCATTTGTCAGAAAGAACTGAAGAGGATGGGTTTTTTTACAGGTACGCTGAGTAACTAATTAAAACTAAGGCCAATTCTCTATTTTCCATCACATTTCCTCCACCGTGGGTTTCCACTGTGTCTATCAAATTAAAAAGACAGCTCTGTGAGGCTTAAAATGAAAAACAGGACAGGCGCTCCTTGCCTAGGACCAGTGGACATGATGAGGGCAAGCAGCAGACAATGGGGTCAATTTATTCCATGCAGGTTCAGATGGTTTCATAAACAAAGACAGATCCCACTTACTCCACTTCAAACCTTTAACTTAAAAAAAAAAAAAAAAAGTCAGCAAAGGCAGAGAAGCCCCAGGTGATGATGTAAGCCAAGGAGAATGCTAGCAAACCCAAAACACAAGGAAAATAAATCACAAAGCCAGCTTGCGCCTGGATCTATTCAAGAAACTTGCTCCACATTCCGGGGAGCTGCTCTCCTCACTCCCCATGTACATGCAACCAGCGTCAGAAACAAGGATGCCAGCCAGCTGTCTGATGTGGGGAGGCGAGGTCTTGGACGTCTGGTGGGGACACACAAACTCTGGGGGAGTGCCGGTGTGTTCCCACCAGCAATTACCATGTCAGCCCAGAAAGACCCGGAGATCTTAAGCTAATTAGAGAGATTTGCTCAAGGAGGTAGGAAATCACTGCTCCAAAGCATTGCCTGTGCACCAGACCAAAGCCGTAATCATGATTCATCTCTGACATGTTGCTAATCAGCACACACATGTTCTTAATTTCATGCTCCCCAAAGGAAAGCTGAAGGGACATTGTTTCTGAGCTCTAACATGGAGCCAACCTATGCCCAGTTACCATGTGTCCTACTCATCAAACTGAGAGCTGGAGTTTTCCTCTAAGCTCCTTTTCACTAGCCCACCCCACCACGGAAATCCACTTACAACAATAAAGATGCGTTAAAGGCATTGATGACTTGTTTCTTGTATAGTGACTTTTTTCCCTGATTTTTTTAGTTGATATCTAATTGACATATAACATTATATAAGTTTAAGGTATACAATGTTTGATACATTTATATATTACAAAACGATAGCAACTTTTCTAAATGGTGGTAACCTAAATGGAATTTAATATATTTTAAAATGCCCTTCCCTGCTCAACTTTATGATTTTTATATTGTTTTGCCACAGGAACATGCACACGAAGTTAAAGTCCAGAGATACACACACAGACTTTTCCCCTGTGTTTAAAAACAAAACAAAGCTCTTGTAGCCTCCTCGGTTTTCACAGAGCAAAAGCCCTAGTACTCTGTCCAATAGCCTGTTAAGGATCTGGCCTGTGTGTTCTCTCCCGTGGCTGATACTCACAAACAGACAGGATTGTTCCACTTTTCCAATTCTCAAAACGTTAAAAGCAAGCTATAAAACATGCCTCTGGATGGAGAGCCAGACCTTTCCCCTCCGCTGCACACACCACTCCCATCCACTCAAATGAGAACCGCATGTTAGCGAACTGGCATCTTAAAGGTAACAGTCAACCCATCTGTAGTTTCAAAAGCACACACAGACAACTCTGGCAGATTAACCGGCTTTCTGTAAATACTGGGTGGGAAGAGAACCACCGACCACTGAGAAGCACTCCCTCTCCCAGAAAAACAGCTCTCTGCTCCTCCTGCTTTGCTGGTAAAGGTAGTCACAAAGACTTCACTGCAGAAGCCGGAGAAATGATCTCCCTGCAAGGGCAAAACAGTGATTAGACAGCAGAGGAAAACTGAAAGCTATAAACATGATTGTTATGCCTAAGCTCAGCGGAAATGTTCGGATCAAAACAAAATTACTAATAAAAAGCCTTAGGACCACACAGAGAGTGCGCACGGAGTTGTGCTGACTTCAAATACCGTTCCCGAGGCCTGGGGATAGAGTCTCCAAATACTGTATCACATCTGGAATTCTGCTTTTACAGCACAAATGCCTGCAGAAATGGGGGATTGTGACGTTGCTATGGGGACCCAGCCGCCTCCAGCAGGCAGGTCTCCAGTGTGCCCCACACATGTGCTTCCTTCAAGGTGGATTTCACATATTTTGAAATTATGGAAGTCCGCCCTTTTAGGCTTTAATGCTAATCGAAACATCACAGGCTATGCTAGAAAGCAAGGCGACTCCTTCTGTCAGCCTGTTATTGCTGTCCACATGGTGGTCTTGCACAGAAAAGTCTCCTTAAAATAACAGTGGGAAGCAGCAAGTCAACATTAGACCCCTTTTCAAAAGTTATTTGTGGCTTGCCCCCCTTCCTCTAGGAGGGAAACAGGCTTCAGACATCCTTTTTAAACTCTCTTGTTCTCTGGCTGCAAAAATCCAAGTGAATCCACCTGTGCACAAAGCTGCCTCCCACTGCCCATGTCTATGAGAGGCTCCAGGCTCCACGGTTGCCAGAAATGAGCCATTGTTGTCATCCCGACATGGGTAGCAGCCAAGGCAGGGGGTTTTCACTTGTAGCTGTTAATGACCACCTGTAAGTTGTGAGGGAGAAAGGGTTCCTTAACTCCTACAGGTACTCCCACGAGAAACATTCCTCATCCAATTTCCCCCCCAGAAACATCTCTTACACAACTTGGGGGTATTCTCAGGGCTCCCCAAGGCCACTGAGGGCTTCACAGGTCCCAGGTCCAAAGCCACGTTTAGACATGAAGAATCCAGAGACCCCCACTTTGTAATAACAGGGTGCATCTGGACTTCCTAGGATGAAACCCTTCCAACAGACCCTCCCAGGTGGGAATTCAGATACACACAGCTGAATGTAACTCTCCTTTGGTGCCAGCAGGTGTCCCCCATCACTCCTCATCCTGCCGGAGTCCTAACTCCCTCTTAAGGCCCCAGCTGGCTCAAAATAGCGATCAAGACCCTCACCACTCTTTCCCACAGGCACATTCTCCCACCAGTTGATTCAAATGTTCCAAGCTCGAGGAACAGTGGCCCTTCTCACGTTATCTGCCTCTCTGCACGGCCTGGCTGTTTCCAGAAAATTTCCTGGGGGAGGAAGGAATCAGCCCAACCAGAGGTGAAGTGAGTCACCACGCCTCATAGGCAAATGGAGAGGGCTCAGGCCTCCAGGTTTTCAGCCCTGCCCTGGCTCAGTGTGACCTCCTGATTGAACCATTTCTATCTAGTCTCATAGATATCACATCCCAAAATGTCCCTCTGCGATGTGGCCACGTTTGTGAATGTGTATCTATGTGTGTGCCAGTGTGTGTGTGTGTGTGTGTGCGCGCGCGCGCGCACACACACACACACCAGGAAGTCAGCAGCTCCAGCTCCAGGTGTTAACACTTAGCGCATCCTGCCCAGCCCCCTCCAGCTTGAGGGCGGCTGCCTGGGAGCCGGACATAGCAATTAGGCCCTTCCCAGGCCAGAAGCCTTTGTCCCCTCACTAACATCATTAGTGTCTGACTTCCTGCGCACAACGAGGCCTCCTGAGGGGCAATCGCCGGCTGACCGGGGCAAGGCATTAGACTTCCTTTGTCAAAGACCCTCAAATGTTAACAAGCATGTGAACAAGCTTCTCCTCCCCTGCTCCCCTCCTCAGCCACTCCTCCAGCCCACCAAACACTCAAGGGAGGATCCTCAACAGTCTTGGTTCTCCCAGACTTCTGGAAATCTGAGTTACTTGAGAGAAATACCAAGTCTCCAAGTCAACTTCCTAGAGTCAGTCCCCTGCGAGCATAAGCCACGCCCACTTACTGAGTGCCTGCTGGTCACCAGCCCCCCCCCCAACCCCGTCACTTGTCCAGCGTTAATGAGGGTGAAATAAACAAAGGTGAAGGTGCTCAGACAACAGGAGCCTCAGGCTATGCCACACCCAGCCCCGTGCCCCCGGTAAGCACCGGCATCCCATTCACATGTGCTCATGGGCTAAAGTGCAAGATATAAGGACGTGCTGAAGCTCTGAATAACACCCTGAGTCTTTCAAACACTGATGGATCTGCAAGTGGGGAGGGTGTGAATTGCAACATAGCTGCAACCCTGTCACCACCAGGGTCACAATCGCTGAAACCCTCTCATTTACTCAGCATCCCTCCCAACAAAGGGGTCTCAGCTACTTATTTGGGGGGGATACAGATGTCTCCTGAGAATTTAGTGAAAACTGGGGCATGCACTCAAGTTTGCACACAGCTATTTCAGGAGGCCTCTGGACCCCTTAAATCCATCCAGGCCCCCGACCTGCCCGTCTTATCGAAATCTGGGTAGCTTAACAGCACATCTGGAGAAAGACATGAATGGTTTAGTGATCTGAGATAAACTTTGACAAAAACAAAATTTAAATGGTGAAGCAAGGTAGTTGGAAGCAAAATCTGTTTTAAACAGAACCCTACATTAATGCCTCAACTTATAGGTTGTGTTTGTTACAACTCAGTAATGAACATTTTGTCCAAGCTGTTGGGACTCATGAACTTTACAAAGTAGCGACATAAGAGGCAACTACTTTTGCTGTTAGGCACATGAGTTCATTAAGAGAGACTAGGTATCACTTTTTAGATCCCAGGTGACAAATGTCATGTCTGCAGTCAGTATCACTGAATTAAGTTTAAAAAATAAACTACAATTTGGAAAATTCTTATTCCTTTTCTCTGATCCCTAAATGGGAAGGGACAAAGAGCATACAGAAGACAGAGAGAACAGCTGATTTTTCCCACTCCTGCTCAATAACTGTCTCCACTGTCTACGGGGTTTGTGGTCAACACACAAAATTAGGATAGGTTTTGGACGCATTGTGAAAATACCTGCCCAAGAGCCACTGTGTAGGATAGTCTAACTCCAATTTTCCAAAAGGAAGAACAAGCTATGGCTTTGATTTCTCCAGACATACCAAAACTCGCTTCAAGCTTCAAAAATAAAATGTTGGTAGACAGAGATAGGACACCATCGCTTCCAGGATGCCAAGTCCCTCACAAGTTTATTTTTATGAACCTCACAACTTTCAAAGGGTAAATCATTTCGATTTCACTACCGGTTTTGATTTTTTACCATTTGCCAAACTAGTTTTAAAATGGTAGGCCATCGGAAGGATATATTCAAGTGCTAATGATCCCTGCAACTTTAGGCCTCCCCACTTCTTGGATGGAAGCCAGCAGTCTGCCCTTATATCATAAGTAATAAATCTAAAAGACTCCTTTTTCCTAATTTCCCAATGATACCACATGGAATTCTCATTAAAGCACACACACATGCAAACACACACACAATAACATACCAATTAAATCACTGTGTGATTCAGGCCAGGAAGTAACTGTGTTTACCAAGAAGTATTCAGCTTTGCTTTAATTTCCTTGAACAGCTAAAACGTCATTTATTCCGTGAAGAAGGGCAGAAAATGATGTAAAAATGAAGTATCATTGTTTTGGTCAATTTCAGATTTACGTAAAGTAGGCGAAGGAGGCGGTGAGGAGTTCTGGGGAATGAATGTCTCCTGGAATGACTGGAATAGAGAGGTAAATTAGAAAGAAAATTTGCATGAGGCAGACAAGGCAAATCGAACACCAGGCAGGAGCGTACTCCTCCCAGAGGAATTGTCCTCAGGGGGTTCCTGTTCCTCTCCAAAGAGGCTGAGGCAAGCTAATGGCACCCATAACCTTCTAGGCCAGGCAACAGGAGAAATCAATGCAATTGTCCTTTTCGTGAGGCTTCCCAAGGAGAAATGTTTACAAAGTGGTCAAAGCAATATGATGGAAATAAGTCTGAAGCCTATAATGTTTTCTCATGAAGTCAGGGTGAAACAGAGACTTACCAGAAAAGATTAAAAGCAGTGATTAAGTACTTTAAAAAAATAAAATAAGGGAGGTCCAAAGGTTCTGGTTAGAAAGATTTCAAACCAAACCCTGCCAGGTGTGGCTTGGTGGATTGAGCACTGGACTGCAAAGCAAAGGGTTGCTTGTTCGATTCCCAGTCAGGGCACATGCCTAGGTTGTGAGCCAGGTCCCCAGTGTGGGGCACATAAAAGGCAACCACACATTGATGTTTCTCTCCCTCTCTTTCTCTCTCCCTTCCCCTCTAAAACTAACTAAATAAAATCTTTTAAAAACTACTTTTAAAAAGTTTTCAAACTAAGATTGAGGACCTGGGTTGACATGAGGCCAGATGGTCAGGGCAGCAGCACTGTTTTGTGGGACACAGAGCCAGTGCATTCATAGGTCCCTGATGAGGAAAAGCCTCAGACAGGCAAGGCCAACCCCCAACCGGGGACCTGGCCCACATCCAAGGCATGTGCCCTGACTGGGAATCGGAAGGCAACCTTTCGGTTTGCAGGATGACACCCAACCCTCTGAGCCACACCAGTCAGGGTGGGCTTTTTTATTTTTATAAATATAACAAACTTAAGGCAAAGGAAAGGCAAGAGGTGGTAGTGGGCAAAAGAAAAAGAACACATACAGAGCCAAGTAGGGGAGGCAGCCTTGGGTGGGGCAAAACAATTCAATTCAAGGAAGATAGCACGTGTGGTATAAATGGTGCCGAGGTGGGGGGTGAGATGGTGGGAAGACGGGGGTCCAGTCTGCTGCCACTTCCCTGGTGAAGTGTGGTGACATCATCTAAGGTCACGAGGAAAAAAGGGAGAATCACCCATCTGCAGAGAGAGGAACGAATGTGAAATCTTCAGGGCAAAAAGTAAACATAGAGAAGCGTCTTCGGGAGTTTGTCCATGTGCGGTCCTGAATATAAACTGAAACCACGCAATCTGTTTTTCTTCAGGGAAATTCAGCTCTTCTGGTGTTCACAAAGTAGGTGAAGGGGATTCATTCAAAAGTGAAGAGAAGGTCAATGGTGGTAAAAGTGTAAGAGAACACTCAACAGACAGTAGAATCGAAGCTGGGGGTGAGGCATGACAGCAGATGGCATGCTGAGCAGGAGACACTGCTGAGGTCAATTTCTGGGAAGTATTAATGAGGACTAGAGAAACAGTTGGGTGGATGCATAAGAATCAGTGGCTCTAACACAGAGGTTGACAACATTTTTTGTGAAAGGCCAGGTGGCATCTTAGGTCTGATGTTCATTCAGTCTCTGTGACCACTACTCTACTGTGGATCATAGTTTTCTGAGCTCTGCCCTCAAGGATAAGAAGGCAAAAGTCAGAGACTGGGATAGCTGGAACCAACACACGGTGTGGAAAAAGTAGGTTTACAGTTATTCATATGGAAAATATAATAATTAATAAATAAACAATACTGCAAGAATAAACTCTGTGTTTCACATACGCACAACTGTAAGCCTGCTTTTGCCCTGCTCTGCACCATTGCTGTGGTCGGTCATGAGTGCTAACAAGGACTGGGGCACTGCCACCCAAAGTGTGCTGGACATTTGCAACCAATGAGATACAAACAAAGAGTGAGAGGAAGCATTCAGAAACTTTTTAGCAAGTGAAAATGGTAATTCTATGTCTGTTCAATCTAATTATTAAAAACAAACCTTATATTCTAAAAAAAAATGACAGCAAAAGAAATTTCAGTACAAAGAATATGAAAGTCTTCCCTCAACAATATTATATACTTCAAAATTGCTAAGAGGCTAAATCTTAAATGCTCTCATCACAGAAGAGAAATAATAATTATGGACATTACGGGGGTACTAACTAAAGCTATGGTGGTCATCACACTGCAATATATAAATGTATCAAATCAGCATGCTGCATACCTCAAACCTACATATACAATGTTATATGTCAATCATAGCTCAATTAAAAAAAAAAAGAAAAAATCTCCCTAAGCCTTCTTCTCTTCCCATCATTTGAAGGCTCTTCCAGACTGTCCCTACTGCATGCATCACACGGACTATGAGTTGACCTAACTTAGGTTCTAATACACCAAACATCTGTTCTGATAAATCTCTACCAGCTAATACAGTTCCTTTCAGGAGGGTTGTATGGGACCAATGGGTAAAGAGCAAAAGATCCTAATTAGGTGAGAATTAGGACTGTTGGGCTAGATTCTAAGGGTCCAGCAGGCTCTAATTAGTCATCATTTCTATTATTAAAAAGTAGTAAAGCAGGCCCTGTCACCTGCTCTAAAGCAGGCTGTGCACGAGCAGAACGCAACAGGACAGAGGTACCGGGAGGTTTTTTGGTGCACAGTGCACACGTGTGGATATTTCAGGAGGCTGCTGGCTGATCAGTGTCCTAAATGCTATTCTGTAGGACAACAATGTCACTATAATTTAGCCTACATGTCTTTTAAATTATACAAATTTAGGGGATTTCATGATTAGTTGGTCAGTTTCATGTGAAGAACAGAGCCATGTGAAATTAAAAGGGAAACTGGCAAACCCAGGCTGCCTACCTCCTCGCCTTGCACGGCAATCACACACAGCCTGGTGGAGACCTCAGGGCTCCACCTCTTAACTGTCCCTTCAGACTCGGGAAAGCTAAGAGGGTAAGCTGGGGAGATAAAACACTTTGCTAAAAATTGTAAATTCCACTTTGTGATTAGAACCACAATACACGTGCAGCCTGCGTACTGAAAGAGAAAGAATGATGTCACTTCAAAACCTTAGCCTGATCTAAAAGCAGTATTTAACTGTGCCCTGAGGTTCTCTCCTTGTTTATTTATGGAAAACCTCAGCTTATGCCCCAGAATTTATCAACAGATGTCCCAAGGGCTAGAAATATGCTTTACAACGAGATGGCCATTTGAGTGATTGAGAGTAAGGCTCCTCCAGAAGTTTACAATTTGGTATGGAAAACAAAGCTAAAAGACATAAAATTAGAGTTTATAACATTATATTTTATGGAATGAATGTGCTAAATTATGCAATTGAGCTCCAAGTGAAATAGGATTTCAGAGAAGGGGCTGTAAACAGAGGAAGGCTCATCAAATGAGAAGTGTCTTCACATTAGAGGCAGGTCACTAGCTGGACCCCTGGACAAGTTCAGTGGTGAGGCAGGGAGGGGCAGACCATTTTAAGCAGATACAAACTCACAGAACACCTGTAACAACTACATCACCCACATGGTAAGCATTCAATAAATAGCTGCTATTCCTCATGATGTTTCAGAGCCTTCCTCATCAGCCAGAACAGACACTTCTGGCAATCCTGAAGTAACTGACCCAACACCCTCATCCCTTCCATGTTAAACAGCCCCACCTGACCTGAAGCATGGTCATCACAGGGATGGGATGGAAAGTGGGCTCAGTTTTGCATATGGTGCCTCTTGGAGTCAGGCAAGACCTAAACAAAGTGGTCCTTACAGATGTGGGCACAAGCTTGATTTGGCAGGCAGGGGTTTAGGGAAGGGTCTCTGACCCAGGCCAAGGTGGCAATGGGTCAGGCTGAGAGTGAGGAGAAAAGAAAGAGGCAATAAAAAAGCAGCTTCAGAGGATGAACCAAAAGGGCCAGAAAGTTGAATCAAAGGGATGAGTCAGTCCCCAGGACCTGCAGACTGGAGGTGCCAAGAATAAAACAGAAAAGATGGGGCGCTGGGCTCTCATTGCTCACCCCCCTTATTTTCAAGATGGGCTTGATTTCCTGCCCCCAAACACAGATGGGAGGCATTTAGGAAAGAGAAAGGGGGGACCTGATCACCATTCTCTTCCAATTTTTTTCTTATCTTCCCTTCATGACAAAAAAAAAATGTCACCAACTTTTGGTATTAGTACCACAGAGGCCCAAAGGGGACACTTCCATATGCGTATCTCTAATCTTCCCCAGTCACTCCTGAAAGTCACGTTGACTTCCCTGCCTACCCTTAGGGTAAATCAGCACCATGCTCTCAGGTGGAGCTGGGAAATACTAAAGAGAGAAAGAACACCCAGAAACAAAGGCCCTTTGTTAGCTTTTACCAACTCTTCATCAAAATTCCTAAAGATCAGAATCACTAAACACAATCTTTAAAATCTGACACTGGCACAAAACGACAGATACTGTAGGATTCCTCTTATAGGAGGCATGTGGTATCATCCAATTCATAGAGACAGACAATTGGATAAAGGGGCTGGGAGTGGGCAGGGAGCGGAGAATGGGGAGTCACTGTTTACAGGGTACAGAGACGCAGTTTAGGAAGACAAAGTTCCAGAGGTGGATGACAGCGTTAGGTGCACAGCAATGTGAATGTCCTTAATGCCACTGAACACTTACGAAGAGTCAAAATGGTAAATCTCACATACATTTTACCACAATTAAAAAAAAAAACAACAGAGATTTTGAGCAGAAAAAAACAGCAATAAAACAGTGTTGAGGCCACGTTTGCAAGAAGAATTAGGAAGGTGGACAACTGGAGTTCAGGCCAGGGAGGCACAACTACAGGTGTCCAGATGTGAAGTGAGAAGGGTGGCAATGGTGGGAAGATGATGAAAGGACTTCTCTGAAAGGCATTTTTAAGAAAAAATTGTGGGACTCTGTGACAAATGTGATACAGAAGTGATGATGGAATGTTCAAAGGTGACTTGAGGAACCTGAAAGATTCGTGATTTTACAGCAATAAAGAAAACACTAGGGAAAGAGAACCTTTTCTTTTTTAATAAGGGGGAAAAAACCGTGAACGTGAAGTGACTACAGGCTATCTTTTAATACCATTTTTTTAAACATAGATTAGAAGGCGGGAAGTCATGTGGGAAGCCACACTACAGAACCTTGAGGACACATGGGCTCATTAACAGGAGGAGTGAAAAAGAACAAAGGACCGGGAACTGGTTTTCGTGAGACTTACCAAAACTAGGGCACGAGAGGAGGAAAAGAAGACAGAAAAAGTAAGGCTGGCAAAGCAGAAGAGGAACGAGAGAAGGCCCTTAGGCAAAGAGAAATGAAGTAAAATTAAAATAAAGAATATCAAATAGGTCACATGTAGAAGAATGTCAATATGGATATTTTCAACATGAAACCTACCTTTCTGATTATACAAATCCCTGAGCAAATAATTATAGAACAGATCCTCCACGTAAATTCCCAAGTCCTTGGCTACTATTCAGACTCATCCCTGGTTTCCTATAAACATAGGAAGCATATTATAAGAACTGTCTAAATGAAATCTTTTCATATGTTTGAAAACTTAGAGAGATAACAAATGACACTGGCACTGGAAAAGGCTCTGAAAGACTTCAGTTCACTGTTAGGGTTCAGTGTGCCCACACCGCACTCAGCAATTTGGAGGTAAAGCTACCCTCACGGCTCAACACCCTGCCAAGACAGCCCTCCAATCTCCCACATCATGGAGAAGAACACGGGACCCCAAGTCACAATGCTCCCCAATTCTGCTCAGCGCTTTACAGTTAGAGCTACTGTTAAATTAGCAAAACCTTTTTGCGGTTTTTGAAACAATGCTATCTGAAAATTATAAAGGCAACCAACATTGAACTGATAAGCTAATTACTTGTTCTAAATCAGGTAATTTTTTTTTAAACAAATACTCCTAACTAACTTGTCTAATAGCTGACATTCAGAGTAACCAACAAGTTCCCAGAGCGCAAAGGAAAATAAAAGTTAAAAAAAGATAAGCTAGAACATTATGGTATGACTCCAAGTTGTCCAGTTAAATTTCAGTATAGGCAAATCTTTTCTGTGTCCAAAGCTCATGAAAATTGTGAATTTTTGCACAAGGCACAACTACAAATACTAATTTTCACTCCATCCTGTCTTGGACATTATTCAGCACTTGCAGGCTATTTGACAGCTGCACGTCCATGGCACTGACAGGCTAGTGGATCAACCTCGGCTATGCCACTAACAACCTTCTTCCCCCAAAGTAGGGGAATCAATAAAGCTGAAATGTGATCATTTTTGAAATTCGATTCATCTCTGAGAAGGGGCCTACAGGAACATCACACCTCTTTAGTTTATTTCCAGACACCCAGAACAGCTCTAGAGGAAGGCATATTCCAGGAAGCAGTAACTACTACCCTGGTTAAATGCTTACGGCCAGTGAACATTTACTGGGTAGTAACAGAGCTATGGCCCTCATAACTTAATCACACTTCACTCATGTCTTCCTGGAGTTACAACTTCAATTCATGAACGTAGTATCTAAGGGTATAAAAAAGAACTGCGGCAATCACCATTTTAAAAGAATCATGTCATCTCACAAGTTTCCCAATGTAGCAAATGCTTCTTTATGTCATCTTTAAAAGTTTGACACTCTTTTTAAATTCTCCACATAATAGAATTCCATTCCAACATCCTAGTAGGCTGATGTTATTGAAAGATTAACCTCATTTTCTTAGCAACAATAGGCTCCTAGAAAAACACTAATCTGATAAGAGAAATACGGGTTCCACTGCACACCTTTGGGCTCTCAGAGCTGGAACATTGTAATCTGACTGTATTTACTAAGAGGGCATGGATGGGAGAAAGAGCAAAACAGAAAGACCAGGGCTGTGAGCACCCTGCTCCAACACTCTTACAGCCGACAAAGCAGAAGGTAATTTCTAAAGGGACACTTGAAGCCCTTACTCCTCCCTTCCCCACCCCACCAAAACAACCATAAACTTTTAGCAGCTCTCAAAGGCTTCAAGAGAGGCATAAAGGAGAATGTGTAGGCCTAGCCAAGGACCTTCGAATCAGTGCAATTTCTTTCTTTACAGTTTTATTAAAATATGCAAGCACAGTACTTATAAACAAAGGAATCATTTCAGTTTTTGCTTGGAAAAATGGGAGCCAATACATTCCTTCTGGGAATTCAGGGTAAGAGCTTTACAAAAACAGTGTCCAGATGTGCTTAAAAATTCAGTGTGTTCTTTCTTTTGGGAAGGAGTGGAAGGAGAAACAAAGGGTGAGAGAGACATTTTATTAAAAATTGAAAAGGTTATTGGTTTTTCTTGGCTCCCACACTAACCTGTCCTCTGCTGACAAACTGCACTGGAGCACCTGAGGCGGGACCATCGAGGCATCCCTCCGTCAACGGCTGCAGAGGGCAGTGCTTGGCTGACCACAGGGCTGCCAGCCTGAGCTTCTGGCCTTCTCTAACTTCCAGTATGTCCTAAGTAGCAAATGGTCCCACCAGGTGGTGATGAAATGAGGGGAGAGACTCTGAAAGTCAAATATTCTCAACTAAGATTCAAGTATTAAAATAACTACCCTTGAGACAAAACTTCCTTTTTCTCTTTTTTTAAAAATTGATGTTAGAAAGAAAGGAAAGGGCAGGGAGAGGGAGACAGAGAGAGAGAGATGGATTGGTTGTTCCATTTATTTATGCATTCATTAGTTGATTTTTGTATGTGCCCTGACTGGGGATTGAACTTGCAACCTTGGCGTATCAGAGACAACGCTCTAACCACCTGAGTTCCCCAGTCAGGATGACAAACCATCCAGTTTTTAAACTTTTTTTCAAAAAAAGTCTTTTTTTATTAAAATGTTTCACCAACATCACATCCCAGTTTTAATCTGCAAGCTTTGCTAAGATTTGAAGCTTCCTCAGCCCAATTATTTAATTCTCATAGTCCTTTATAACCACAGAGAAATTTAAATGGATAGCCTGTTCTAAAGTGTTCCTTCATTTTCAAAGGGATTGATGCTGGCTCTAGGTACTGAAGGTAAATGAGTGTTTCAAAGGCAGCATAAATAAGGGAGACAGAGAGGCAGGCATATATTATGAATAAAAAGATAATCCTAATAATAGTTTACATTATCACCAACCAAAGTTTATACGAGCAGCTAAGCCCCCTTTCAAAGTAGAGGGCAGCTGTTGGTAGGGCGGAGGAAAATGGTATGTCAAAAATGTGACCTACCTCCAAGTTTGTTTAACTCCCTGTCAGCCACTGCTTCCTTCCGCCACCTTACACTGAGATGGGGGCATGCAGGGGGCGGGAGTGGTATCCTCTTTGAAGTGTTTTATTTGCAAAGGCAGTGAACTATCTCAGTACTAGAAGAACCTCATCTCTGCCATTCCTGGAAAATCCTGGCAAAAGCCAAGTCACTCTCATCACTCCCCCGAGGGTGGAAATGGGGACCCCATCAGAGAAGCAGCCTTGAGGACACCCTCTTACCACCACCACCCCCCACCCTGGCATCAGAGGAACATGTGCAGGATGAACAGTCTTAGCCCATGGAGGCTGCCAGGAACCCTATGGGAAGCAGGCCGGGGCTGGGAGCTGTGCGTACATCCAGATCTGCCAAGTCACTGACATCCTCTGGGCACTACACACTCCCAAAATGCTGACCCTGCACAAATGCCTTTAACCAAACCCTAACGCGTGGAAGTTGCGTATCTGTACTCTGTAGGGTAACCCAGCCCTTTATTCACAGAGCTCTCGAGATCTGTGGAGCACAGAGCCTACTGGGCCATGGGGCAGAGTGCAAGAGGGACCTAGACAAGGGTGAAGTGCCCAGGGAATGATGGTCAGGTGGACGTGACATGCCTGTGTTACCTGAGTAGGAACCTTTTGGAAGTGGCCAGCTTCACATTTCCAAATGAGAACACTGTCACGTCTCAAGCCACTTACTTGCAGTTAAAATATTTCTGTGCCTACAGGGGCAGGAGGCATCTGAGAACAAGAGAAACCATCCCTGTCATTTATCTCCTTTTCAACTTCCATGGATATGAAGCCCATTTCAGGATGTTTTTACCAGTCAAGAGCTTTCTGCAAAGGTCGAAGCTTTAACCAGCCCAGGGCAGAACAAGGGCAAGGAGCTCCCAATCAGGAGGGGCCCCAAGGTGGCTGTGCCCCGTGCCGTCCCTCGGCAGCCTCAAGTTCAAGCAGCAGTCTGGCCCGCACCACTGAAGCCCATGAATGCATTCAGTGAGTTGCCAGCTGATGGCACTGGGGAGACCCTCGATGGCTCTTACTATCAAAAAGGACCAGCCATCGTGCCCAGTATTCTTCTTGGCACCATGAGCCACAGGCCACAGATGAGGGACTGCCCACCCACGGGGTGTTGGCAAAGGCTCAGAGAAGGCATTCACAAACCAGCTTTATTGGGGTACGAGTACTTGCAGGTAGAAGCTGCGCATCCCATGCACATCTCAGTCTGTTCTCCAGGGACTGAGACACTGTTTGCTCTGCTACTGCTGCAGGCGGAAGCGCTGATTTACAACCACCCGGTGCCTTCCGAGGGCAACCTGTCATCACTCCTGTCTAAGCTCAGAGCTTCCAGAGGGCGTGACCCCTGGAGATAAGGCTCTTCATCAAGTCAGTTTTCTTGGGGCCCCCAAGCTGCAGGATCTTCTGGCATCTGAATGGGTGACCTATTCCCCAGCCTCTCACCATATCTACCTCGTCTGGCCTGTGTCACAGACCCCTTTGGAGGTGACCATCTTCCTGATAGCCTATTATTGGGCACTCTTGTCTCCTCTCCTGCCCCTCAGAGGACACCGCCGGCCCAAGACTTCACCTTATCTCCTCAAAGCACGTCTCTGCTTTTATCTTCTCTCTCTACCCAGTCCCTTTTGGGCCACGCACCCATGTATCCTAAGTGTGCATCCTTCACTCCGTCTGTTGATGGTGGCAAAGGCTCACCTTTGCAGAGGAAGGGGTTGCTTTCAAGGCTCTTCCAGAAATTTTCTTATTGTATCCAAGGGACCCTCACGGGGGACCCACTAAGGCAGAGGTGTCAAACTCATTTTCACTGGGGGCCACATCAGCCTTGGGGTTGCCTTCAAAGGGCTGAATGTACTTTTAGGACTGTTCAAATGTAACTACTCCTTAACTAGGGGCAAGGAACTCGGCGCCGCCGCCAGGTAGAACAAGGTGCCGGGATGGATAAAACAAGGTGGAGGGCTGGATTCAGCCCACGGGCCTTGTGTTTGCCACCTGTGCTCTAAGACAACATCACTTTAACCTGGACAGGTGGCAATCATTTGGCATGAAAGCTCCTGAACCCAGAGGGAAACCTGAGAGACAGTAATCCCTGGTGAGGGGCTGAGTGTGTAACACTATTCTAACCAATTTAGCTTTCCCAATAAAAGACTTGGTGCAAATGGGTGTGGGGGTCGGGGGAAGGAAATTAATCTCTCAGCTCAGCAATTCCCCACCAGCAATTACATGCAGATTACCTACCAAAGAGACAATCTGTTATCTCTGACCAATTTTTATCTGTGGCTGCCTCTCTCCTGCCCCCACCACCACCTAGCACGTACCCGTGTCCTCTCCTCTGTCAGTCGCTGACAGAGCAGCCCAGGCCTCCGGGACTGTCAACACCCCAATGTAATTCAGAGCTCTCGGGGAGTCTGAGGCAGTGCCCGTGTTTATGGATTCAGTGATTGATTGGGCCCTAAAAGCTCCTGGCCCAGAAGACAATATGAGTTGAAATCAATCATTAACTGTAGTATATGTAATGTTAAAAAAAAAGAGAGAGAGATGTGAGAGGGCCTTGGACGGGATGAACAAATGCACAGGAAACTCAAAGGATGGAGGCCAGTGGACACTCGGGGCAGCCCCCAGTAGACAGGCAGATCAACAATGACCAGCGCAGCCCGTCAGCTCACTTTGTAAAAATAAAGTAATTTGTGTATGAATTTTTTAAAAATTCAAAGTTACATGGAGGACACTTTACTTTTATTAGAAAAAAATCTACAAAGACCACCACAGATGTCCTTTCTCAAGAGAGATCAGAAGCAGACAGCCAGGTGTCTAGGTGGACATAGAAATGACCAAATCAATAAGGAGATGGAGTGGGTAGGACAGAAAAATTACATCCCCTGAATTAAAGGTTCTAGTAATCTCAACAAAAATAACTTCTAAACTCTTAAGAATAATCCTAGTCTGACTGTCCCATTGTACAGGTAAAGACACTGGGAGTTAGAATCATCACCTGCCTGGCTCACAGTCAGACTTAGCTGGCCTGGGACGCCCTCAAATCCTATGTGGCACTGATAAAAGAAAACAAGCTAACAGAATGGCTTCTTCCCCAATATCCAGATTTACAAAAACTCCAGTAAAATATTAAAAATTGGTATTCTATTTATAGGAAATGAGCGATCAATCCAAAAATCAACCTTGGAAAATATATATATGAACAAAGGTTTGCTAGCTGATTTGCTAATACAAAAAGAATTCCCATGATATTATTTAAGTTCAACTGTTTCCATAATATGCTGTTAAGTTCAAAAGATCCACTCAATCAATAAATATTCCTATGTTAAGACTCTCATTTATTCACTTAAACATACATCCCAATAGTCTCTACAAAGCAACATTTCATCCACACCTTGCTTTAATACTACTAGACTTAAAAGCACTAAACCTTACTTGGAAGATAAAGCACCAGGTAGGAAGATTCAGTCCTTCTCTAATAAATCCAAAATTAAACAAGTATGAGGTACCAACAAAATAACAGAGTACATAAAAAATTATTGTACAAATGTCAATATTTTTTAGGCCGTGGGAAAAGGAGTATTTATTCCTCTGGTAACAGATTGCCACTAATCACTAAGTAATTACTATGTGGCCAAGCATACAGCTAAATGCTTTGAAGACAGTATCACACTTCGGTCTCAAGACAATCCTGAGAGATAAATGATTATTAACCCATTTTACAGGTGAAATTTTCTCAGCTCACAAAAAATAGCAAATGGTAGAGCCAGCATTTGTGGACCAAATTTGCCCTTTTCCCAAAATACAACTCCCCACAGTCCTGACCATGATCGCACCAGGAGGGTGAGTGGGCAAACATGCAGCAAGAGCTCCAGGACCTGCACCCCACTCTGGGGAACACATGCCAAGGAAACAAGCCAAGTGGGTGAGGGGGACCTGCAGAAAACCAGTCTGCATGAAGGTTTCACGGCAGCTTTCTGTGGACAGCAGTAACTTGGAAACAGCCCAAAGGCTTCATCAATGCAGGCAAAGGGCAGAGGGAGGGTCCACAACATGAAAATATCGTGTGGCCACTAAAAGTGGCATGTCTCTGAACTATGTCAATACATGAAAATATCTTTGGAAAACAAATGTAAGTAAAAAATAACCAAAACAAAAATAAATACAGTGATTTCAACTCCACATAAGATGTATCTGTCTGTATCTGTCAAGAGTGAGAGAATCAGCATTTAACACTCATTAAACTATTTCTGGGGCATTAGTTTGAATTTACCGATTTGCAAAGGCAACACAAGGAAACCCTGCTTAAGTATGCTATGATTCAGAATGCTCTTCTCCTCCTGATCCAAAAAGTGACTTTTTCATGTAAAAATAAAACTAAAATTAGCTGTACTAATTTGAAAGTCCCCCTGTTAGATTTTCAAGTAAGTCCTATTTTAAAATCAGATTAATAAAACCTCCTTAGTAATAAGCCCATAGCTTATAAAAACGTTCGTTAGCCATCCAGCACATTAAAGAATAGGCTTCTAAGTTGGAACATTATTTGTCATCACTGGTTTGCACTAATCAAAGTCCACACTATCAGGATCTCACTCTTTTATAATACACTTGGAAAAGTAACACTGTTGAAGATGATGTAAATCCATGGGGGGTGGGGGCAGAATTTTAAGAGTATCTGAACACAAGCCAAGATGGAGGCCATGTGGTCGAAGAATAAAGTAGGAGTTTTATGCCCAACTGACATTCTTATAAGGTCTCACTCTCCAAAAAGGAGGAGGATATGCCCACACAGGTCCTTCATCACACTCTGTCCAGGGAGGCAGGTGGGCCCGGCTCACCCTCAGTCAGACTACAGACACCCCCTAACTTGTCTGTACACTGCTCCCTGGGACCTCCAATGGCTTCTTGTAGATCCTGTCACCCGAGGGGGACACAATTCAAAGAGCATCTGAAGTAACTGCTGTATCTTTTAAGACTAATGAGGTTGGTAAGTTGGGCAAGGAACTGGGCCAAAGTCAGCGCTCTCTGACTTCTGCGCTAGGGAAAGACAAGCGGATTCCTCCACTAGGCGAGACCGTCCTCTGCCTGGGCAGATCCCACGTCAGTCTTCATTCCAAGATTCCTTTTTCTCTGTCCTTACCAACCCACACATCCTGCCCTTGTTCCCATCTTGCCTAATACTTGGGGTGACTTACTATTGTCTTTCAAGCATAAAGGGCCACTGGACTCAGTGTGCACCTGGCACAGAGCCAAAGCCCCAATATGGCAATGTCCGGCTCCCAGGGCAAGTTATCTGACATGCTGCCAGCTACCCATATGTAGCTATTTACACTTAGTGAAGTTTAAATTCAGCTCCTCGGTTGTGCTAACCGAATTTCTACCACAAGTGATTAATGTTACTGAATTGGACAGGGTAGGGAAAAACATGTCCATCGTCACAGGAAGTTCCACTGGGCAGTGCTGGGCTGAGAGTTTGACACCTGCCCACCTGCCTCTGCAATTCCAGGTGACATTTTCTCACAGCTGGCAACTCTTCCCAGCTGTCACCAGGCCCCATCTGCCACCTCATCTGACACTTAAGTGATAACTCAGTTTCACTCAGGCAGCATTTTTTAAATTTACACATAGTAAAAGTAAAAGGAATGTTTTCTGGCACACAGTTCCATGAGTATATACATATATAAACCTATAACTAAACATATAAATACATGCAGTTGTGTATCCACCACCACCATCAGCATAAGGAACAGTTCCGTTACCCACCCCAAATTCCCTAGTACTGCCCCTTTATAGTCAAAACCTCCCTCCATCCCCCCCAAACCCTGGCAACCCTAATCTGGCAGCTTTTTAAAAAACTCAGATTCCTGGCCTTCCCCTGGAAATCCCACTTAAGCAGGTCTGGGGTGAGGCCCGGAATCTCCCCCCACTTACCTCCACCCAAGAATGTACCTCAGGTGATTCTGGTGTTCAGCCAGGTTTGGAAACCTCTGGGCTAAATACCTGATCCCAGTTTAATTTAATCATCTGCAAAGCACTCTCTGGTATCTAGTCTTGCTCTCTTCCCACTCCCACGAGTTGCTCCGCTGCACATGGCAGAAGTCCACCTCAGGCCGGGGGCTCAGAAGGCAGGGCAGTGACCACTGGGGGCACTGGCAGGGTAAGAACTCTCTGGCTTTGGTTTCTGGCAGAGAGAGGCCTAAGTCACGTGGCCTCCCATCCTAATCCCTTCCTGGCTCTTTGTACTGTGGGCTCATCTGGAAAAAAGGAACCACATCAGAAATAATTGCCTACCTCCGGAGGCTCACTGGGAAGCAATGATTTAGACAACACATTCAAAGGTGCGGAGCAGCCAGGTACCCCATCCTGGATGTATCATCATCACGCTGCGTTGCCTCTGGGTGGAACTCTCCTCACCCTGTTTACCTGATGGATGTAGGAGATTCAGGACTCAAATTACAGTAAAACTGCAGCCCTAAAAATAATCAAACTGGCCCTGGACCAGTGTGGCTCCCTTGGTTGAGCACCATCCTGCAGAGCAAAAGGTCACTGGTTCGATTCCTACTCGGGGTACATGCCTGGGTTGCAGGTTCGGTCCCCAGGACCCCAGTAAGGGTGCATATGAGAGACAACTAATCGATGTTTCTCTCCCACTTCCTTCCTCCTTTCCCCTCTCCTAAAAAATAAATAAATAAAATCTTTTCTTAAATAAATAAAAATGTTCTTTCTTCCCAAATGAGTGATTCCAAAGGTGAGGGACCAAATGCCATTTTTTTAACGGGGAATTTGGAAGAGTCAGCGTCATCTCTGAAAACCTCCTCTGCTCGGAGAGTAAACAGCTACAAAGAGAGTCAACTCTTGAGTTTAGCCATTCTCTGCCTCCCCACCATCTCCTGTTCTGCTGAGGATTCCTGAGAAACACTGAAAATTTTGAAATGATCAAAGGAAAAGTATGGCCAACATAAGAAATGCTATCATTTAACATCACATGTTTATTTAGCCCCACCAAGCCAAAAAAGAGAAGATTGTTTGAAAGGGAGAGAATGCCTGCTTAATCAAGTAAAAATGCATTCATTACTATGCTATTCAACTCGGCTTTCCTGAAATCAGACACTTTTGCCCTTAGACCATAAGATTGAAGCGATTTGAAATGAAAATATTTCCTGTCCACTGCTTGCCAGTTTCTAGCCCCAGAGTGATATAACAGATGACATCCAGTACAATAAATGCTTTTATTAACCATAAATTTGAGCCTGCTTTAGGGATTTGAAGTGTTGGGTTTCATGCTGAAAAAATGTAATGTTATCCACAGACCATCAGCAAGTAACAAAAACAGAGGCACAGGTTATGCTACTTTGATCAAATTATGGCCAAAAAAAATTGTCTTTTGCATTTAAAATAGTAGTTGCATTCAAGGCATATCTTCTAGGAGCACCACAATAGTTTAATCATATGTCTTGTAGAGTTTAATGGAAATTCATCCTGAGTGCAGATTTACAGAACCAGCAGCTTCTGTTAAGCACAAAGGAAATTGAAAAGTGTTATGAAGCTACGTGAGCTGAGAAATCCAACTAAAATGGGACCCCTAAGTCGGGTTTCTCACCTCAGCACTGTTGACGAACTGGGCCAGATAATTCTCCGCTGGGAAGAGCCGGCTTATACACTGTAGGATGTTTACCAACATCCTGGGCCCCCAACCCGCTAAATGCCACGAGCATCTGTCCCTCCCTGTTGTGACAACCAAAAAT
This sequence comes from Tonatia bakeri, assembly GCA_004024845.1. Lineage (NCBI taxonomy): Eukaryota > Metazoa > Chordata > Mammalia > Chiroptera > Phyllostomidae > Tonatia > Tonatia bakeri. The sequence continues at coordinate 49,896 of PVIA01008900.1, forward strand.
GTCTACAGAGATTCCCAATGTCACTCCCAAGAATTATTGCTGTAAGTCAAATTTCTGGCCCATTTATCAAATGCTACCACACTTTCTCTTTACTGAAAGACAGCGTTGGAGCTGGAGGGGTCTCCCAGCCTCCAGCTCTCTGCCCCAGTGCCTCCTCTGTACAGAAATGCTTAGCGACCAGTGATTTCTGAAATCAAAGGCACTCTGCACTTCCACCAAAACCAAGGGGAGCAGAGTCATGGAAACAAGAACTCTCTCTAGTGACCAGAGCAAACTAGGCAAAGCGAAGGCAACGTGCACCCGGCTCTGAGGCCCACTGTGGCCCAGCCTTTGTGTCGGGTGTGCATTCCAGCACCAGGGCCCAGCACTGGGCCACACTGCATCCATGCCAGCTTCCAGAGCACTGCTTTCTGGCCTTTCACTGTCAAGCCACAGAGGGGAGAGGGGACCGGGGACTCAGTGCCAGAAAAGAAAATGAAAAGCAAAGCGGAACCTCTGTGGTCCATTCTCTGGATGCTGAATGTCCCACTATTACATCTCGGCATGACATTTCACGGCCAGCAGGGGAGGAGGCCCAGTCCTGAAAGCTGAACAAACGCGGGCGCGCAAGCCCGCCTCTGCCCTCATGGTCTCCCTGGACTTATGAATAAAAGATGGGGGTTTTGCCTCTATCGTTTCCCTGGTACCCTGTAAGAATAACAACTTGTCGCTTTTTGACATTTTAACTTACTTTGAAAAATAATCAATATTAACTTTACATGTCTTGGCCCTTAAATCTGGGGTAGGGACAAATAAATGAAAGAAAAGCCATGTAATTAGGTAGAAGATGGTAATTCAGGTTAAACTAATGAAACTGCCTGTAAGGGACGCGAATAAAATAATATAGGCAATACGCAATCACAGAACTAAAAGGGTGGAAACTGACTTTGAGGACATGTTTTGAGTGAAGTGGCCTTTACTGGAAATAAAGTTCAATGTTTTCTTAGCACAAAGGAAAGAAATGGCCGAATTTTGGTGTGAGGAAGCACTCAAGCGTAAACCCGCCCCGGCCAAACAGAGGTTTTAATAGGAACTCATTCCCAGTCGCTGAGGGCGACATCTACCACTGTTTGCAACAAGCTCGTATGAATAGCAAAAGCCTTAAGCATTCTTGAGACATTACACTCCTGATTTTGAGAAAGCAATGTTAATTTCCAATAGTCTTTAAAGAAAGATTATACTACAGGATAGCACAAATGACACCCTAAACTTCCTTTGGACCCTCAGAAAAGGAGAAGGGAAGCCTTAATGAAAAGCATTGTGTTTATTTTTTTAAAAGACAACACAAGACTAAATTGGGTTAAACCATTAGAAAGCTCTCTGTACAACAATTTCAAGTTGAAAAACCAAATTTTCCTCATCACTGTAATTGCATCTATATATTTTTTAAATCTACTGATACCTAAAACACAACAACATCACAGTATTGCCTTCGGAGGAATGTTGGTAAAATATTTAACTTGATCCTAATCATGAGGAAACAATCAGAAATTCAAATTGTGGAACTATCTACACAAGTGACCTTGACTCTTCAGAATGTGCATGTTACAAAGGACCAAAAACACAGGTGAAGGAACTGTTCTAGACTCCAGCAGACCAAAAGAATAAGCCATCTGAGAGTAATGAGTGAACCTGTCTGAATCCCAGGCGGTGATTCAAAAAGAAATCATGAAGGACATTAAGACAATTGAGGTAAAAGTACCAAAATGTTAAGAACCAGTGACTCTAGGCAAAGAGAAAATAAGTGTTCATTTTGCTGTTCTTTCAACTTTTCTGTAGGTTTGAAATTTTTCAGAATACAAAACCTGGGAGGCACAGTACAGTAAAGAGAAGCCTCAAGTACACGTGACTGACTGGCTGCCTGCTGGTCTGGGTGGGGGTTGGGCAGCAACAATTTCATCAGTTTGTTTAGTTTCAGAAAATATATGCCCAAAAATATTACTAATATTTTTTATTCCTCTCCCGATATGTTTATTGATTTTAGAGAGAGTGCAGAGGGGAGAGAGCCAGAGAGACACAGAAACATCGGCTCAAGAGAGAAACACGTGGGAGACACTGACTGCCTCCCATATGCACCCCAGCCAGGGACTGAACCCACAACGTGGGTATGTGCCCTGACTGGGAACTGAACTCACAGTCTCTTGCTGTCTGGGACGGTGCTCCAGCCAACTGACCCACTCAACCAGGGCTTATTAATATGTTTTAAAGGAAAATTATATAAAGTCTTAATATAGATTAGATCCAGGATACAAATAAATATAAAAACATTATAACATGACTTATTCTTCACTTAACAGGGCAGTGGGAGGGTAGATGTACACACAGCAGACATTTACAACATTCATATTTTATTGCTTTTTAAAAATCTTAAGTCCCTTTAAAATCCCCTTTATGACTTTGCCTAAAACTCTTCTACAATTTATCATTCTCTTTCCACTCTTATCAGAAGTCCTATTAATATAAAAACTTTTTAGAATGGCTCTTTAAAACTTTCCTGCCTTCCACCTAAACTCTCCCCAGTTATCCAACCCCATCCTTTTTTAATGAGATAAAAGCAATGATTACAATAGTTTTGACCAACTCATAAACTATGCCCTTAAGAAAAATGCCTTTAAGTAAAAGGAAGAAAGTTCAGTAGACGGGAAATGTTCTCAAGTGAAACGACTTCGGATAGAATTTCTGTCTCTCCAGGACTTCAAAACCCAGGGAGGAGAACAATAGAGAAGCAGCCTAGAAGGGACCTGGTGACCGTCACCTTGGGTGCATAGGACACTGGGAACCCACTCCTCTTGCCGCCCTGAAGCAGTCTTTGGGCAGCACAACCAGATGTTACATTTTCTCTGCTTGATTTCAGTAAAACTCCATGACCTCTTTCTCAAATTAAAAAGGCAATGCTATTTTTTTAAACCACAGGAGCTATCTTTAGTGAAGCCTTCTAAGGATTTCATTAATTCATAGCCAGCCAACCAGGACTTTTCCCACAGTCTCCCACAAAAAAGCCCGGGAAGTCACTGATTGCTTGGCTGGATCTGAATATGAGCAGAGGTAAGATCAGAAATATCTCGTTCCTCCCACAGGGAGGCAAGGCATGAAAATCAAAGCCAGGCAAAAACTCATTACCACAGCTGGCCAGCAAACCCACAGCCCCGGAAAAGAAGGCAAAGAGCATCTTTGATTCTGGATGGACTGTCTAGCAACTTCAGAAAATGAAACGCATTCATAACCAGAGGGGAATGAAACAAAATGAGACACAATGTTCATACCCACTGAGGGCTGCTACCAGGGTGGGGGAGTCATTTCATTCCCATGGTTTCGTACAGCCCCAAACCAGGATGCTTTAGTTAATGCTTAGCAGCAACTTTTTACATTTTTTTCTCATCCACATTGCAGCATAATCTGACAACCCAAATATTCTCTTCAAGCAACCAACACTTTGCAAAGTGCAAGCCCATCCAATGACGGCCCCAATGACCACCTCCATTGTTTCGTGGGAGCCTGTCTTACGGCTGGCCCAGCAGCTTGCCAGTGTGGGCACACAGTGCCAACAACTGTGGTGTGAATGGATAAAGGGAGCATATTTTCATGCTACTCTCAGCACCGAATGCCACAGTACATGCCAATGCTAATAAAATATAAGTAACTACAACTTGAGAGGAAACTTTTATTATAATTGCTTGCCTTACACGTCACCTCCTCACAGAAGTCACTCAAGATCATCCGCTTGTGCAGCCATCACTCTCATCAGCCTATTTTCATTTCTGCAGAGCACTGAGTCATTCAAAAAACAGAGAGAGAGAAACGACTAGGTGCTTGTCGCTGATCTTGTGACACAGCAGGAAACAGAACAGGTAAAGGCCCTGCTCCCATGAAATTGACACTGCAGAGAGGGAGACAGATGGACAGACAAAAAAACACCATGTGTGCCCCACGGTGAAAAGTTCTGTGGAGAAAAATACAGTGAGGAAAAGAGGACAGAGAGCAGTAATTGCTATTTTAAATAGGGTAGTGAGGTCTGGTCTTGGTTATCCTAATCAGGCCTAGCACACAGAAAGCACCAAATACTTGTTGAATATAAGAATGGTCACTGCAGGTCATTCTTATCAAGCCATTCATGCACTGCAGAAACTTTCTAGGCCTCACCATTCCTAACAGGCACATGCAGGCAAAACTCAAGGGACCCTGTTATCTAGTCCCAACCTCTGTCTTTAGCTTTCCTGTCCTCATGACCTCCAATGAGCTGTCCTCCTACAGCTTTGCTCACATCTTTCTTTCTGTCTAAACTGTCACCCACCTCTTGCTTCCACTCACCAGGAGGCCCTGCTCAGGGAGACCTGCCTTCTACGGCCATCCCAATCCCTTCCTCTAAGTCTCCTCTGAACCACCCAAATTTAGTTTCTTCTCCACACACAAATCAAGTTTCTGCTACTTCTTCACTGCATTACTGCAAATGGCTGGATGCATTTTCACTAAATCTGGAGGCATGATGAGGCAGGTCTGACTTTACTAAACGTGGACCTTGTGGCAAACGGGAAATTCACATGGGGAGGCCAAGGGGTGCTGTGGAAAAGCCTCACAAAGAAAGGTAGGCCTCCACCAAAGCAGGAGAAACTGAGGCAGGGCAAGCAAGAAGGCAGAGTTACTGGGAACCAACTGAGAAACAGACTAACTTAGCAGAGGCTTCCAAAGGCAGATGCTAAGCAGCCCACAGACACTGGCTCACCACTACTGCAGGACCACACGGCAACTTGACACAAAGTAGCTGCTCAAAAAACCGTCTCTTGCCTCCTCACTCCAAATAAGTCTTTTGGAACTTCAGATATTGAGCAGTTACAATAAATCCTAACTGTATGAGTGCCTGTGCCCCACCCACAGCAAATGGGCCCACTGTAGAGGAAGAAGGCCATCAACTGTCACTCAACAGGGCCCATGCTGGCCGACTGCTCCTGCATTTGGTCTGGATTGCATTGCATTTTCCTCAGATAAAAGGAGGGCCGTTTTAGGAGAAGAGAAAACAGAAATCACCTGGACAGAATAAAATCAAGAGAAATTTCTAAACCATATGGCCTGTCTCAGGAAAATGTACCTCTTCGTTCCAAGGAAACCCTCCCTCTATCCCCATCAACCCTCTCACTCTTGAGTAAAGCTGTCCATCTCAGAACAGAAGTCTGGGGCCACAGCCAGCATTTTTTTTAAAGGGCTACCATTCAATGGGGGGGATGGGGACAACTCTACAAAACTGACAAAACAGACCACTTGGAAAAACTCCTGGTTTTTAAGGGAAGAAAGTACTTTTTGAACCTTTACAAAAAAAGTTATTTTTGTAAAGCCCAATCCCTTATGATTTCAAAATGATTCATTTGAAGTATTCATTTAACATGTGAAATGTAAATACCCATCTGAACATTTTAATTGATACTATAATTCCCATTCCCTTTTCAAAGCTGTTGTTTCCATTTTATATGGCATTTCTGATAAGTTCAAGCAGGCTTCCCTACAAAGTAGTAATTTTTCATGAAAAGCCTCATGATTAATGTCTATTAGATCAGGTTTGGAATGAAAAAGAAAGTGCAATAAAATCACAATTTGTTCAACTTCCAACAAATACTTGCCACTACTGCCCTCTCCATTCTTCAGGTACCAGCCTGATGCAAACAAGACATTCACCACTACATTCACTATAAAACAAATGCTTCTTGAAAGAGCACAGTAGAGGCAGTTTTCATTTGTGCTATTAAATCAGACAATTTATAGGTCAACTTCCGTTTTAGAAGAGAATTACATGTGTGTTCACATCACATCTTTATTTTGTCATCCACCCAGTGATTTGTTGAGGACAGCTGGTACCTATTAAGTCCTTCCTTTAAATGTTGTAGCCTTAATTAGCTACATCCACCTTCCCCCAACATTGCCAAACAAGGACCAAAGCAAAGGGAAGCCGTTATCATAGACCCTATGAACAATGGAGCTGTAAGTGTTAAAGTAATAGTCCCCATTAGAGACTAACGGCTTAGCCCTTTTTCAGACCCCGTGATAAAAAACAAGATACAGATGGGGTTCAAATTTTCAATCTTTGTTACGTAGGTAATTTTTTAATTGTTCAATTTTTAGTTTCCTCCCTGGTGTCATTAATTAAACTTTCTTTTAAGATACAGTTTGGGAAAGGATGAGAGCTCATCTCCCTGGAGAAATTCTTCGTATTTTTTATGCTATGAACTTACTTGGACTTCTGAGCACATGAGACCAAGCAGACAGACTCTGCAAGTAAACAGAACAACCAAGTACAGTTTTCCATGAACAGACATCACGCTCTTCCCAGAAGAGTTTCCAACTGACACAATGAGAAATTCAGTTGATGAAATCGTTTAAATCTGCCATACGTGGATAAAACACACAATGATTTAATTACAATTTAGACTTCCCTTCATTAAAGAAAAAAAAGTACCCATTCAGGACTTCAAGTGTGAATTATGTCAACAGGCTAAATTTTGTGCGAGGTCAGGAGCCATCTCGAGAATTCCCCCTCAGATTTGGTTTCTTAGAGTCTTGCCCCAGCTTTAATCTGCATTAAAGACTATCTGTTTCAATAGGATGTGATCACTCCTGGGCTTGTCTCTTTTCAATCAGCCAGTGGCCCTGCGGAGCTTAGAGTGGCAAGGAGGAAGTGGCCTGTGGTTAAACAGAGGAAATACCAAGGCATTTTAATAGAGCAAATAGTCTTTTACTTCCCACCGGGAAGAGCTTCAAAGGCCCGAGCCTTGAAGGAGACAATGTGTTGCAGGGCCATCAGTCACCTAATCGTGCGTCAGGCCCATTCAGCACAACCCTGCAGCCAAGACAAACACTGCCCAGGGGGACATCACCTCCCACCGGCTGCACAAGTCCGGCTGCCTGGGGATGAAGCCTGTAGCACCAGCACAGACAGCCCCCCAGGCTTCCTGAGGGCAAGAGACCCTCCAAATTTGGGTGAGATGCAAAATGGAAAAGGTCTCAGCTGCCAGGCTAAGGTGGCAAGACAGGGGTCAGCTCCAAGGGTGCTGCTCCCACCCCAGCCTGTGAAGCTCTGGAGGGATGTCTGAGCCCTCACCTCGGTCCATACTCTAAAAAACCAAGGGTAGGGGACCCAAGCTTCCAAAACCCTAAAAACCCACCCATCAGAGGCAGACAACACAAGAGGCAGTGAGAAAAGAAAAGGACAATTAATCGTTGACGGGGCGGCCCCAGAAGCAGCAGCGCACATCTGCTGGGGCACAGTAGGTAAAAGGTTTAGGGACCGATGGGGGAAAAGAGGGTTTTGAAATATTAAAAAACAAAACACACATTTTAGGCCAAATGAAGCATGAAAAACATTCAACTTAAAATAGAGACTTAAAAAAGCATTAGCAGTTCTTTCCTTTGTAGGGAAGCCGTCTGTAAGGTTTGAACTGTGAGAATATGATTCAGATCCTACTCTACTCTTTCCTAAGACTGTTTTCCAGACAAGCCCAGCTGTTCTGGGGAGGAACCCAGTGGAAGTGTCAGGTCCCCTTCCCTCCTGGCCTCCTCTCCAACCCCACGCCAGAAGCACCCACCCAAATCGGGTGCCCTGCCCAGCTGGCTCCCCAGGTCCTCTCTTAGCCAATCTGACCCCTTCCATTGGCCACAGCTCTGACAAAGCCTCCACTCTCCTAAGTCCAGCGAAATAATTTAAAACCAAACTCTGATTTTAAATGTTTACAATGTGGCTTCTCTCCCCTTTCTCCCAATCTGGACGCCTGTCTCCTAAAGCAATGGCTCTCACCCTTGAGAGAACATCAGAGGAACTTGTTAAAATGCCAATTCCTGGGCCCCACCTCACTCCCATTCTGGTTCCATTAGCCTTGAATCTGCATTTTAACAAGCTCCCCAAAACAATCCTGGTCCTGGAAGCCTCCGGATTCACACTGAGAAATTTTGTTCAGAAGGAGTGGTGCCAGAGCCTGTACTTAGTTGCTGGTCACATTCACCCAGCTGTATCTCGAAGTCAGTAACTAGCACAAAGCCCCAGGCAGTGAGGGCTCTGGGGTCCAGTGGAGTGAGAAGGGAGGGCTGCTCAAGAGAGACGACCAGGGCCAGGAGGATTCCCAATTAACACTGAAAATGGACAGGAAGAAACATCAGACTTACAAGAATGTCTCTCTGAAAAATGTGACAACCAGTGCTGTGTCTATTTTAACCAAGAATTCTGTAAGGGAAACAAGAGCATGTATAACATGGACAACACAGCCACAGGACAGGCAGACCATATGCGGGCTTGGAAGCCATGGGCTGCAAGTGAATGAAAACGCATCCAATTCAGAATCAAATAAACATGCCTGGGCCCACAGCCAAGGAGAGTTCTTGGATTGGACTTTTATCAGGGACCTAAATTTTAACCAGCTGGAACTTCTTTTCCAAGTACCACCCTATCCATTCCTACCTTTTGAGATGAACTATTTGCCTTAAATGGGAAACTTGCACTTCATTGTAAAGACGATGCCAGCATTCTAGCTTCCTGAACTCCTGAAGGAGCAGACATTTTGGGGGTAGAAACTGTGTTTCAGTGATTACAGACCAGAGAAGATATATCCCGTTGAGGTAGGAAGGTAAGCAATGTCCCTCCTCTTCCTCTACTGCAGGAAAAGCAACTAAATAAAACCCTGTGCAAGCAGACTCCTAATTCTGTGTTCCATAAACAGGCTCCCCAAATGCCCAGCAAGACCCAAAGGGAAAAAATCCTAGCACAAGTGATCGATACAAACAAACCCATCCCACTATCAAAAAGCATAAGCTAAGACCCAGTGTCAATGAGGATGCAAAACTTCCTCTCTGGAAGTTTTACAAATTGTTACTTCTTTGGGAAAATTGTATTTATTACTCAGAGAACAACTTTACCTGGCAAGGGCTCTAAGAGATTATTTTTTTAAGTAGTCGAAGTGTGCCCACAACTCATTTCTAAAACACTGAGCTGTGTTCAAGATGGTATCAGCCCCTTAATTGTGCCACTAATAATGGGGAGGTTGTGAAACCTGACCACGTAAACCAGGCCGGCACCTCTAAGAGCAGTCCGAAAGGGTGTGTTAGCAGAGCTGCCAAGGGAGGGTTAGCTGGCTGCAGTCACCTTACAAGTCCTGGGAAAACACACATTCCTGCAGGGGCAAGAGCTCCTGGAACAAATGCTTCCTGGAGACCAAGGGGGTCTTTCGTTCAGCTCTTCTCCAGCACCCAGACCCTGCCCCTCCTTCAGGGCTCACTTCTCCACCCTGAGGTCCCCTCAGGTTCTATGTTGCCTGGACCCACAGGAAGCCCTCTCTTGTTTCCATCACAGACAGTCGACCCTTATTCTTGTATGTTCGCAGAGTCCCAGCTAGACTCTAAGCAACCTCATAACTGAGACTAACATCTACCTGTGGGCTGAACACCCACTATCAAGTAGGAGACTCATGGCATGAATCAAATACCCAAGTCAGTACACCAGTATTTACTGGCCAGTCTTCTGACAGTGCAACTCCTGGAAGAACTTACTTAAAGACGTGGGAACAGGGAAGGCTTCCTGCAGGAAGTGAGGCTCAGAGGAGGGGCTGAGGTGTAAAGAGAAGAAACACCAGCATGAAGAGCATGTGCATAAGCCTGCTGTGGAGAGGATACTAGAGCCTGGTGTGCTGCTCTTGTCCCCACTTCTTAAAATCAATCACTTAATATAGGATTTAGCAGGATAGCTGCAGGGTCTAACTGGGTTCAGCCAAGATTTACAGGGCTCCAGACTCTCAGGCCACCACCACGAAGTGCCTGCCTGGCTAGTCTGAAGACAGAGATGTGAACAAATGCAGATGATGTAGTCTGGTAAGAACCAAAGTGCAAGGATCTGCAGGAGAAAGCAAAGCAAGGAGAATGGCATTGTGGGAGGCCTTCTCTGAGGAAGCATCACCTCAGCTGAGTCTTAGGCCAAGCAGGTTCTCAGAGGAGAAAAAGGCATGCCTCAGCAGCATGAAGGGCAGAGGAGTTAGGAAGCACAGTGAGAGGGGCTGGGGCTGGGAAGGGGGGAATGCAAGGCAAGTAGGCAAGCTGCATTAGGGAAAGCTGGTGCTCCATCAGATGCGCCAACAGGCAAATCCAAGAGGGAAGGTTGGGAAAAGTCTGGAATCTGAGGGATGGTCCAGAGGCTTTCATGCTCATTCAAGATGATGAAGACCCGAAAAAAGGGTTGGTGGAGCCAAAGTAGGAGTTGCTGAGGTCACCCCCAACTAGGAGTTGTGGTGGGAGAGAGGTCAGCATGAATGTGAGGCCACTAGAGGAAGGGCACCATTATTCTGCAGGGGTGCAGATTAAGAGGAAAAGAACACATTCTCACAGGCAAAAAGAACAAAACCACCCAGGCTTGGCTCCCCACTGCAATGAAACTTCACAAGTTTTGTGTACTGACACATGAAGCCACCCAGGCAATTGCAGAAAACCAGGAAACTGAACTGATTCACCTATGCTGTTATATGAAATTCTGGAATGAAATGCCTGTGATGCTGTTACAGTTATTCAAAAGCCAACCTATCAGTCTAGATCCAAAAAAATCGAGGAGCATCAATAAGTCAACATGAGATAGCTTTAAGGAAAACTTTTTAATCTGAAAACTGAGGAAAACTTGTTATCTAGTTTTTAAAAGTAAAAACACAATTATATTATTTTACTAAAATGGGAGAGAGTAAGAAAATGTGCTGTTTTACTCAAGTAGTAAGTTTTATACTCACTATGGGTTTGAGAGAGTGTAGATTATAGCTGTTTATAGTGCATCTCTTAGGCTTAAAATCCCAGCTGCCCTACTCATACCTGGTTTTCCAGTTTCTCAGAATGTGGGGCAAGTGAGCTGGAGGCACCAGCCTGTGCCCCTAACAGGGTGTCCAGTCCTAGGCCTTGACTGTGCTGAGGTCCTTCAGAGCACCCCAGAAGAGGTGGGTCAACATCACTCTAAGCAAACTACCTCATACCCATCCCGTAGAGCAATAGTGCTGGTGAAAGTAGCAAATCCCCGTTTACTCCCATTTTCCAGGTGCAGAAATTGAGATTCATGTCTGCCCGGGAGCAGAGCCAAGGTCATGTCCGTGGCTGCCTCAGCACAAAGCCCACGCCCTCTACACGAAGCTGAAGGCTGTGAGTGCCCTAATGCCCAGCCTGCCCTGGCTTCCGTGGGAGGTAGGGAGCAGATGGATGCAGTCTCCAGGTACCAGGACCGCCTGGGCCCAGGAATCCTAGTAAGGACCCGGGACGCTAGCGTTCTGGCGCGCTCAGCTCCTCACCCCATGCCCCTCCGCCCAGACAGCATCAAAGGGAGAGGTTTCTAAGCACACGGCAGAAGTCTGTGCGCCTCTCTAGTCTCGTCTCGGGCACCTGACGCAAATGACAAACTCTTGCTTTCCTTTGGCAATGAAAAATATCTTCAACTCTAGGTGGGGCGTGGTGGGGTGGGATGAGAGTGGGGGAATCATCCTTAAGACCATTCTTAGATGAAGGGGTGAATGGAGGACCAAAATTTCCCAGCAAATCAGAAGTCGGGGGTGGGGTGAAAGAGGGGTAAGACGGCCCGGCCTTGAAAGAACAAAGCGGCCCCGAGAATGGGGCGCATCCCTCTCCGGCTCTCCGGGTCCGTTCTGTGGCAGTCCTCAGATTGGGCAGATCTGTGGCCCAGAGGTCCACAGTAACACTTCCACTCCCGCTTCGGAAACCGCCCCAATGTCAGCACAGCTCCAAGGATACCGGCTCCGGGGCGCGCAGCCCTGAGGCGCTGGAGGTCCTGGGCCGGGAACAAAAGATGGGGCGCCCTTCTCCCACCCGCCGCCGCGCACCCCTCTCGCCCGCTTTCCGGGAGCGGGACCCTGACCCGTGGCCGCGCCTCATTAGCAACACAAAGCCGGGGTTTGTCGGTCCCTTTCATCCCCACCGCGGCGGGCGGACGCGCGCCCCGGGAGGGAGGGAGGGGAGGAGGTCTGGAGACGCTGGGGATCCCAGCCCGGCCTCGGACTCTGGAGGAAGCAAGCAAGTCAGCGCGGGCTCCGCCGCCCGCGAGCACCTGTGCGCGCCGCTCCCGCTGCGCCCCCCGCGCTTTTGGGGACGAAGAGTTTCTTGCCGCCCTCTCCTTACCCTCCAGCCACAGGTGTCGGCGCCCCGCGCTCTGCTGGAGCCACCCGCGGCCACGGCCAGCTGCGAGCCGTTCAGACAGGCGTTGACAGTGAAGAAGACAGAGCAGAGCTGCAGCCACGGGGCCATGGCCGTGCGCTTACCCACCCCGGCCCTACTCTGCGCCCGGCTGCCCGCTGCAAGCCAACTCCGAGTGGGCGGTGGCGCCGGCGGCGGCGGCGGCGGCGGCGGCGGAGGAGGAGGAGCGGGCCGAACCACGGAGCATGCGCCCCCAGGCTAGCCCCGCCCTTTCTCTCCCAGCCCCGCCCTCAGCCTTAATATCCTAGCTCTGGCCCCGCCCCTCCAGCCTGGCTCTCCTTCTTGGCCCCGCCCCGCCCTCTAGGCCGCGTCCCTATTGCCACGCCTTAAAAGCTTAGGAGGTGGAAGGTTTTTTTCCCCCTCACCTGAGGTGTTTTGTTTGTATAAGGCAAAGGATTTGTAGAAGCGGTTCCTGCTCTCTTCAAAAACTCAGAAAAACTCAAAGAATATAATAATAATGGTTTTAATAACAAGTTAATAAGCATCTGCTCTTCGCCAGTCCTCCGAGTGAATCCTCCCAACCACACAGGGAATTGTTGGTAATTATTGTTATCCCTGCATCCAGTTGGTGCTGGAAAGTTAGGATAACGCGATGGTTAGAGAAATCCTGGCTGGGACCTCAGACAAATGATTGCTCTCTCCACTCTTCCCCTGTAGACTGGAATAAAAATAAGAGTAAGTATCTTAGTCTGGGGAGGATTCTGTTGGTTAACACACAGCAAGCACTCAGTAAATGCTACAGTCTCTCACTGACTTGCATAGAGCGTTACACAGTCGGTACCTGCTAGATCTGAGGTTCAAATTCAGATCTGACAAAAACAAAACTCTTTAACTACTACACTTGTCAAACGTACCCTTGGAAGTGGATGGTATCTCTGTTTGGAAGAGGAAACTGAGGTTCATAGAAGTGGAGGAAACAAGATCATGCAACTTTTCACCACAATTTTCTGCCCCTGCTTTGTCTGGTTTCTGTGCACCTGAATGCAATCAACTAGACCTTCTCCATTGCCCCCTCCTTCATCTCCACCACCATCTCCTCCTCCACACAGCTCCTCACTGAATCATTCCCAGCCCCCTCAGCAGGGGAAGTCAGGAGTTTTAGCATGAATGTCAGGGGCTGACATGAGGCCAGGACCACATGGGTGTTGGTGAAACACTAAAGAAACCATGAGGCTGCCTCCTTCTTAGGCTCCTTAATTTATATGACTTTGCAGCCTAGATATGCTCCATAATTTATTAACCAATCCTCTGCTGAGGGACTTCTATTAAAATCAGTGATTTAAAATTATCCTCACACATTTATCTTGATTCAACTGTTTTCTAAGGATACATTCCTAAAATCAGAACTGCTGGATTTAAATTACACACATTTAAAACTGCCAAATTGCCCAATATCTCATTGCTATCTTAATTGGCTTTTCTGATTGCTAATGAGGTAAACGTATGCATTTCTTCCTTTGTTCTGGAGTTTGACTCCAGGAAGAGGATCAGTACTTGGAGCTTATGATAGAGGGAGAGCCTTGAGGGCATTGGTCAGGGGAGAGCATTTCTCCCTAGGTTTTACACCGTGTGGTCGAGTGTCAGGGATGTCTCAGCAAAGCTTATTCTCCCTTTCTAGCCTCCACACTCACCCACCATTGTATTTTCCTCTACCCACAGCTCACACTGCCCAAGCTGACAACTGACTGCCTCTGAAAACATGCTGCAGAGTTGAGAGTAGTTCAACTTTCTAAAGGAGTGAAGAGGACACAAGAAAGAAAAGACCTATATATATACTCTAGAACATGGTTAGAGCTTGTCTGGTTAGCTCACCTGTTGGGAGCAAGATCCTGATATGCCAATATTGCGGGTTCCAGCCTTGGTCCATGGTACATACAGGAATTAACCAATGCCCCTGACCAGTGTGGCTCAGTTGGTTGGGTGTTGGCCTGAAAACCAAAAGTTCGCTGGTTCAATTCCTGCTCAATGCACATGACTAGGTTGTGGGTTCAGTTCCAGGTTAGAGTACTTATGAAAGGCAACTGACTGATGTTTCTCCCTGTAAAAAAAAATTAATAAAATATTTTTAAAAAGAATCAACCAACAAATGCATAAATAAGTGTACAACAAAATCAACGTTTCTCTCTCAAATCAATAAAAATTTTTAAAAAATAAAAATAAAACATGGTTAAAATGACATTCCTCAGGATTAGGGACTGAAAGCATTCCCTTCTAGAAGACCATAAACATTCCTGTGGGGTGGGAGTAGAAGTGGGAGAACCACATACATCAAAAGGTCAAATTTGGTCAGGAAATAAAGGTAATAAATTAGCATTTGGCAACATCCTCCCCATTCTGGTCTTCTCCAGTGATTCTTTTACTCTCATTCCCTCTCTTTATCCTGACCCTTCAGAATATTTGTGAGGCTACAAGAAGTGTACCTCTGTAATGGGAACTGAGATAAAATGAGGGGCCAGTCCCCGCCACCCCGCCCCCGCAGCCTCCATGGACCACAACTTCCTCATGACTGCAAGCAAACTCAGCTGTGCAGTAGACCAGAGGATGAAACACTCTTCAGATACAACACATGGTCTCACCCACCAAGACCAGGATATCCTGTGGCCCAGTCACAATTTCAACCACCCTTCACCATCCCCAAGTCACTTCTCTACCTCCAGTGCCTGGCACACATCAGCAGGCAAGCAACTGTTGCTGCCTCCATCCTTGTTTGAAATGAAGCTGGGGATTAAACAGATTAAATACCCCAAAATAAGCTATTGAGAAAATGCAAATATGTATATTTCTCCAATGTACCCAGAACCTAACCAGATAAGATAGGAAAAAATACTTAATGCAGGGACTGGATTTTTTTTTAGGAATCAAATTATCCCCTGAAACACAAGCAATGATATAGTGATCATGGAACTAGTTAGTATCCTGAATCATTTGAGCCAACTAAAGGCTGTTTTTACAAAGAGTGACTAGAAGCAGTGGACCAAAATTCTAATTTACTTTTGGTATTGTGATCAAGTAGTGTTTTATGTACTAACCAAGATATTTAAGGTAAAGTTTCCACCTCCAGCCCTCCCCTCCCAGACTCCCAGCAGGTTGAGGCTGCAAGTTTCCCAGGGATTTATGCGAAGAATTGGCACCCTCCTGAAAGCCCACAACCTGTCCTAGTTCCCTAAAGCTGCCTGGATGCTGGTCCGCCCTTAGGGCAGTCTTGGCTTGAACAGGATAGTTTTCATCATCTCCACTTCACAGGCGGGGCATCTGAGACTCAGGAAGGAGGCTCTACAGTCCTATGATTCTCCCCGCCAACTTTGCATTGGGTGCCGGTGCTGCAGCCTTCCAGAACCCGCCTGAGGCCCTGGGACAGATGACCCAAACCAGCACCTTTATACCGCAGGAAATTGCGTATGAGGGTGGTGCGCGCAGCTACCACCACGCGAAATCCTTGCGTTCATTGCCACTTCTGTTTCTTTTCTCCGTGGTAACCGCGAGGGGGCGCTCCGTCCAGGTTCCAGGCACCCTAACAATCCCGGAGAATGTACACCATTCTAGGGCAGCGATTTTCAGCCTTTTTCATTTCACGGCACACGTAAACTAATTACTAAAATTTTGTGGCACATGAAAAAATATATTAATTTTTGGCCAACCTGACAAAAATGGGTATAATTTTGATCATTCAGTGGACGGCTACTGTATTGGCTGTTATTTATTTATTTTTAATTTGACAATCTAAGGGAAAAGAGGTCAGTGCCCCTGACTAGAGAGTCATGTTTTAAAATATTGCATGTTTTAAAAATTCTTGCTGCACACGGATTGAAAATCGCTGTTCTAGAGCAAAGCCCCTAGTGCAGGTGCAAATACTCTCTGTTACCCAGTGCTGGTGTTAAGTTTGGAGGAAGCAGAGTCCAGGAGGCAGTAAGAAAACAAGGTTAAATATGGACTTGAGCAACCACGTGGCTTTGAGCAATTCGCTTAACTTCTGGATGTTGACTTCTCAGCAGTAACACAAGAATGACATGGATACAGACCTCAGTAGGTTTTTGCAAATCTGAAGTAAACAAATGGCTAGATGGTGCGTGAACATTACTGTTGTAGGTGGTAGACCAGGAGTTGATGCAGCCAGGCCCAGGGGGAGCTGGAACCCAGACCATAGCTGGGGGAGATGGCCACCTCTATCTCTTTCAGGAGCTAACACCCTGGTTTGGATCTACACTAGACTGGAAAGCTGTGGACCATATCCTGTTTATCTATCATTCATTCATTCATTCATTCATTCATTCATTCATTCAACAAGTACTTGTTGGAGCCAGAAACAGGATGCGTTTTTAAGGAACAATGAACAAAGAAAACTCAGTTCACCAGGGCAGAAACTAATGTTGAGAGCAAAAAGCATTTTGAGGGTCAAAGGGCTAAGGGGAGTAAGAAATATAGCTAGCCAGCTGGAGCCGGACAGACCCCCTCTGTCCCCAGGATGGAGCCACAGTGATTTATGAGAGT